>CM022706.1:22152690-22370190 GCA_012295165.1 Asparagus setaceus
ATACATGAAAGTAGAATTCAAAAAAAAAATATCCTAATCTACCAAGAAAAAATAAAAAATTCTTAAAAATAGAATTCATAGAAATAATTCCCTAATAATACCCTAGTACACAAATCTGAAATTACGAACGATGAAGAATATAAATAATATGAAGAGATTAAAATTCCTAACCAAACATTAAAATCTGTGAATAAAAGAGGAAAAAAGGAAGAGACACACCCTTAGATTTTGTGAAGGAATCGCTGGAGAGAGCGGAGGAGAATGTTGGGGGTGTCATGGTTTTGTGAAGATTGAGAGAGAAAATTGATTAGATAAATCATAAATGTGTAAATATGGTTACGTAAGATATATACCGATATTATATAGATTTCAAAATATTACTTAATTATTTGAATCATACCTAATATATTCAAACAAATCTTCCACAAAATTTTCCCACATTTTCTTTTTAATTTTAATAAAACATAATTTGGTAAGTCTGCATTAATAATATCGTGGATTAAATTTTTTTATTTTTTGGCTATTTTAAAATTTTTGTTGTTTAGGATCTGTCGAATTTAACTTTTAGAGATATTTTAATATTTTTCAAACTTCTCTCTAATAGTAGCTATAATCTTTAAAATTTCTATCATATCCGAATTTCTTTAAATATAGTAATAGTAGATTATTTTGGATAGTTTGATATAGTAATATGAGATTATTTAGTATGGTTTAATATCCTAAAATTATAGGGAATTCAAATTCAAAAATTGTGATAACTTTTTTTCATAATATATATTTAACTTTTCTTAAATTAAATCTTTCTAAATCAGAGAGTGCTACATGTCAAAATATGAATGATTTAGATTTCAGCTAGAAAGCAAAGGAGGTTTGCCACATGGCAATTTTTTGTGTGACGAAAAAGCTGACGTGTCGTCTTCTTGTGTTTGAAGGATTTTTGGTTTTGGTTTAATGTATACCTATAGTAAAAGATATATGATATGCTTCTACATGCTGATTTGAACTATTTTAGTTATTTGAATATAACAAAAAAAAATTTATATCCACTTTAAACGCATGTTCCACAAACTTTAACCATAGTTGCTCTCATACCATCTTAAAATTTTCCTATCTAGAGTTGAAAATTATAGTTTTCTTCTATGCACTCTATATTTTAAAGTTGTGAGATAGGTGTCATATCTCTATCTTTAATTAGTTTTCAACCCAATCTAGAATTGAAATGATTGTAACAATTGTAAGAAAGCATTTTCAAGCGAAATGTAGATGCAAAACGCAAATTTTTGTCCAAAAAGTTTTATTTAGATATTAGCCCCCACCCCCAAATTTTCAATATTTCAATATTAATTAGCCTCCAAAATCTTTGAAATTGATCTCAAGCCCCTCTAATTCTTCAATATGTCGATATTAGCCCCAAAAATCTTTGAAATTGATCTTAGGCCCCTCAAGTCCTATTAGTATGTTGAAATAAGTCCCCTAGTTAAAATCTTGTTAAAATCGAGGAAATATTCAGTTTAATTTAACTTTTTCGATGATTTGTCAGTTATACCCCTTACACAAATCAAAAAACATTAATCACTTTGACTTATACCCGTTAAGCTCTTCAAATCTATTTAATAAAACTCTAACCCAAACCCAATTTTCATTTCATCTTCTCCAGCGTCTTCTCTGACGTCTTCCCTAATAAGAATCTATATGATGCAAATTTGGGATTAGAGCTGAAGAGAGCCGTTGGGGAAGACGTTGGAGAAGATGAAATGGAGAATGAGTTTGGGTTAGAGTTTTATTAAATAGAGTTGGGGAGCTTAACGGGTATAAATTAAAGTGGTTAATGAGTTTGGGTTTGTGTGAGAGGGGTATAACTGGTACCGAAAAAGTTAAAGTAAACAGAATATTGCCTATTTCAACTATATTCTAATGAGGGGGGCTTCTTTTAACATATTAATAGGATTTGGGGGTTTTCTGAGATCAATTTCAAAGATTTAGGAGGTTAATATGAAATATTGAAGATTTAGAGGGGCCTGAGAGTAATTTCAAAGATTTGGGGGGCTAATATTGAAGCAACGTACGATCAACTCTCACTCTCGCCTAGGGTGGTAAACGATTGAATCGAATCAAATACTAAGGTGTTCGTATTTGTATTTGTTTAAAATTATCGAATTCGAATGCGGACTCTAATATTCATATATGGAGTTTTTCGAATTGAACTCGAATACTTGATATTTGATAAATATTCATGGATATTCACGAATACTTGTCGAATATCAAAGTATATTTATTCGACTAAAGAATTTGATTTTCAAATAGCATTTAAATTCATAAATAGAAATTATTCCTATATAATATATGATGTATACATATTTAAATCAAAATTTTATTAGCAAACAGATTTAACATTATTTAAGTCTTAAAAATAAGTACATAAAACTTAAGTAGAAATGATAAGTAGGTTAAAAATATGACATCATATGTACAATAATACAAATAATAAGTGATCAAATTTTAAACGAATATTTGATAGACAAATGAATCGAATATATATCTGATTAAATCATATTTGTTAGTAAACTCGAATACTAAAAAATATTTATTTAGTGATAAATAAACTAACGAATCGAATACCACCGAATTACTTGTTACTTGAACAATTACCGAACTATTTGTAAATTATTTGGTTCATTTCCACCCCTACTCTCGCCTCTTTGAATTTGGAAGTGAAACCCTAAATCCCTCTCTCTCTCTCTCTCTCTCTCCCCTCCCTCAGATGACGATCCCGATCCTTACCGGATCCCAACGAAAGCCAACATGCAGGCGGCGATGCGGTGGCTGGTCCACAACTGCCAGCCCGAGGACTCCCTCGTCTTCCATTTCTCCGGCCATGGATCCCAGCGAGTCGCCGACCTCTACAGCGAGGAAAAGGACGGCCTCGATGAGACTCTCTGCCCTCTCGATTACGAGACCAATGGAATGATCCTCGACGATGAGATCAATGAAATCCTAGTCAGGCCGATCCCTCCTCGAGCTAAGCTTCATGCCATCATTGATTCTTGCCATAGTGGTACTGTGCTTGATCTGCCCTATCTTTGTCGGATCAACAGGTAATTTTTTTTTTGTTGTTATTTTTGCAAATTTTTGGCGCTGTTCTTGGTCATTTAACTGCAAGTTGATGGTTTTAGGGAGAACTTGAAACGGTTAATTTCTTGAAGTCCCCTGAACTTTGGGGGCTGTTGCACATAACCCTCTGAATTTGTTTATCTCACATAAACTCCTGATCTTTGGGGTGTCTCACAGGACCGCCCTGAACTGTGGGAGTATGTTGCTTGTAGGTGACAAATGACAAAGTTTGGAATACGGTTAAAGTTCAGGGGTTATGTGAGATTAACAAAGTTCAAGGGGGTTATGTGAAATTAACCCAAATCGAAACCATAAGTTGGATATGTAAATTTTTGTTTTTTTTTTCTGCTTATAAACCCAAAATTTTACCCTGGTTTATTAGACCCAAGTATATCATCTTAAAGCAAATAGCAACTTAGGCCTAAAGATAGCAAGTTAGATCTAAATATAGCTATTGATGCACCGAATAGTCCTGCAACTGATTGGATACTGGGTTTGAAAATAATTCAGTATGGGTAATTTGGGTTTTAAGAATGATTTTGGGAGTGGGTGGGTTTAAAAATAAATCATGATAATACTTTGGGTTTATAAACAAAACACAAATTTGAAACCCTCCTTTGTTGATTTTCTAGGGAAAAACAAGTGCCTGATTGAGATTATATTGCAGAATCATTGTGTGTATGTTGGCATTTGTTAGAGTCCATTTAATCACAGATTGACTGTGCTTGTAGTTTGCTATGAGTTATAGAGATTTATGAACTGTGGTAAATGATCTTACGGATTTTTTTTCTACCTGTATAAAGCTGTTTTTATGGTAATGTTTGCATACACCTCCAAATTTGCTGATGATTGCGCTATATGGTTCTTTGCCGTCCTCCTTGTAATGTTTGCATATAACACCTGCTTCATGATTGCATTTTACAAAAACAGATAACAATTTACTATTGCAATTAACTGGGTGGGGACTTGCATATAGACCTATGGTAACCAGAAATGCTCACATAGAGATCTATGGTAATTACATAGTAGTTAAATATTCAGTCATATTAGTATTTCTCATATTTTTTAAGTTAGGAGTCTATCTATTAGTCTACATAACCAGAAATGCATACCCAATCTTGGCTATATCAAAATTAGTTTTTGGCGGGGAGCGCTTTTTGGAGATAGCATGTTTTGGATGTAGGATGTGACAATGGATAATTTTCAAATACTTAAGGAAAAATAGTCTTAGCTACAGTTTGAACATAAGAATGCATGATATGTTTGGAGTTTATTTTTCAAATTTCTTGCAGTCAAAAACATGGTTTAGATGTTTTTCTGTGGATGCATGCCTTTATTTGTTTAGTAAGACATGTAGACTGAATCCTTCTTTTTATTTTGTTTTTTTTTTTTTGCATGTTACAACAACTAGTTTACGAAAGGGCTGCAACAAGATACATTTGTTCCTCCATTTTGCAAATGATTCATCAAATGTATTGGAACTTTTGCCTTTCTGTTCCTCTTAAAATTAGAAAAATATATAGTTTTGACTTTTGAGCACCGCTTCACCCATTCCTATATAAAACCCTTGATAAGAGCCTATGTAGAATCCTCAGTGAGTGCTGCATCAGGAAGATTAAGATTGACCATTAAAATTTAATTTCTTGCCATCCAAACCTTCCTTGGTTCTTCTCAACCCTCCATCTCCCATCCTTATGTGGCTCAAATTACTTGACAACTAAGCCTGAACATAATCTCATTACAGAAATCCTTTGTTTCAATATTTCCTCCCTACGAAGAATTAACACCATTCATTCTTAGGTATTCCCTATCATAAAACTTTTTATTTCTATTATCTTAGCTCCATGAAATTAAAACTATTTTTAATTAAAGCAACAACTCTTACCATGCTCTTTTTAACCTTTATTTTTTATATATGTAGTGTTTATATTTTAATGTGATTCCATATGTGTTTTCTATAATTCTCCCTTCTTTTAGACTCTTTTATTTTCTATAAAATTTTCAAGGTGCTTAAATTTAAATTACAAAAAACTTCCTTCTAACTGGCTTTCTATGATTTGGAGAGCCCTTGAGTTTTTTTTGTTTTAAGAATTTGATGATACTTGGGTTGATATCATCTAATCATCAAAATTGTTTCCATTAGCCATCAGAATTGGTTGGCTAGGAAGCGTAGTTCCATACTACAAAGGTTCTGAATGATTTGATGAAAATTTACAGCCACCTATCAATCTAGCATCAACCTTCTCAGTTTCGGTGCAAATTCCTTTTCGCAAATTTAATTACTGCAAATTTTGGCCAATCACAGAGCTATATGCTCTTCACATAGATCTCGTTGTTTGTTCTGATTCTGATGATGATGATGAAAATTAATATCCCTAGCGGTCGGTTTGGATACAAAGGAGGGGAGGGGAGGGGAGTGATTGACTTAAACCCAAAGGGAGGGAGTGGAAAGGGAAAGAATGGAATGTATTTATTTGTGTTTGGATAGACAACGAGGGGATGGGAAGGTACACTATAATATGTGTTTGTTTAGAGTAGGGGATGGGAAGGGAAGGGAAGTTACTTGACCATTATGCCCTTTTAATAAAATATATTATAATTTTATTACTTATGAGTTTGGTTATTGCACTAGAGCATAAAATTATATTGCCAAACTCACTGCTCCCATGCCTTCAAGAGACTCTACTTGTATCTCTCTCTCTCTCATATTTGTGCACTATTTTTAATTGACATACGTTGCTATACACCTCATCGGTGCAAGATTTTGAGTGAAGTAGTTTTCTTACTGGGAGCAATCAGGTCTCTGCGAGAGATGTATAAAGTGTTAGAAGAGATCAAGCATCAAATTAATTAAGCCAAAACCTTAAACTTTTCTACTTAATTAATGACTTATTCTTTCCAATGTAGAATATCTAAGCTGTACTTATATACGTAAAGGGATGACTCTTCATCAACTTCTATTTCTATTAAAAATATATTATCTTCTATTATCAACAAATAAATCACAGGCCAATTTCACTAAAAATAAATGGATAAATAAAGAAATTCACAGGCCATGGTCTTTCAAAGATATTCATATAAATCACAGGCCAATTTCACTCAAAAATAAATGGATAGTAACAACAACAACCACAACAACAACAACAGTGTTGGTTTCTACCATCAGAGTTTCATTGGTTCAACCTCAAACGATGCATCTCAATCTCAAATAGAACTAAATAAAGAGTGAAAGGAAAAAGACTCATAATAGAAGGGAAAATAGAATCAAACCTCATTCATTCAGCCAAGAGATCTAAAATAGAATCAAGGCAATTCACAATCATGAATCACAAAAGCAACCATCACAACCATGAACCACAACCATTATTCAACTAAAAATATATATAAAGCAAATAGGAACAGGCTTGCAACTAATATAAGTCATGATAAAAGCTCATCTAGAAGTTCAACAAATAAGATAAGTCAAGATAAAGGAGTTGTCATCTAGAAGTTCCAAAGCAAATAACATAAGTCAAGATAAAAGAGTTGCCATCTAGAAGTTCTAAAGAAAATAACAAAAGTGATTCTTAGCATAGATTATCACTCATATATTCTATGCAGACAGCATATCCATCACCAAAGCCTTGCGCTCTTCACGAGGGATGCCAAAGAATGCACCCTTCATGTCTGAATCCTTGACTAGGTAAAGGTATGCTTTGCTTAGTATTTCTTTTTCAACTCCAATCGCCAAGAACTCCTAATGAATATCTGCATTAGTCAAAGTAAGTGACTGAGCTTGAGCATACAGAGCATTCCCCTCCCTAATTGCTTCTGCTACATTGTTTACTGCTTCTGTAGCCAGTATAACTTCTTTATATACTTCCTTTTTAGCATGAGCCTCTTTATCTTTCTTTTTTTTGACCTTTGTAGATGTTGTTGTGGAAAGTTATGGTGTCAGAGGTGTTGAATGCTCAGTATCCTCGTTAGAACTCGGGAAAGCCTCGATAGATATCTCACCCCTAGAAACCAGCATGTCAATATTAGTTATAGTAGCTTCTTCATCAATATTTGTAGAGTTGTAGACGTCGACGCTTCTCTTTGGCTGTCATAGCACCCTCACCAGTAGCTCTATCTTTAGCAAATAATTGAAGCATCTTGTCATAGTTATGGATAGGATGGTTCATATACTTTGATGCCTCAGGATTTGCCTGTTTAAAAAATTACACAATTAGCCAAAAAAGAAATAAATCATCAAATATAAACAACCAATGAGACGAACCAAGAAAAATACACATACCTTCAACAAAGGCTCCCAAGTTTCACGTTCAGCCATCCACATACTTGTAACTGGACACCAAGCAAACCCACTTAGGTTTTTGAATAAGTCAAAACAGCTGCTAAACTTTTGCTTAATAGTTTTCAGATGATTTTTCACCCTATCTTTGTTGATATCCATCTCTAATTTTTCAGATAATTCTTTAGAGACATTAGATAAAGCAACACTAGTCCAAGTTCCATCGATTCTATTCCCAATGGTTTGCTGATGCAAAAGTGCGTCAATCAAATACTCATCCATCTTCTTAGTCCACGAACTTTATCTTTCTTGCTTTCATCTACACCCTCAATTGGATCGATTCACGTACTTTTCTTTTCCTCATGTTGTCTCAGACAACATTATCATACAAGTTAAAAATCATATTAAAACATAAAATTTATTGTAATATAAAAGGAAAAAAGACCACATGCACAAATTGAAATAAGTAGTAAATATTCAGAGTGGAACATAAGTAATGAAAAAATCGTTTCTATTCAAAAGAATAAAGATATCCTACCAATAAAAACTACAATAAAATTTCAAAGTAGGAAACTTTGATGCACCACAAAAGAGAGATTTCAAATTTGATGTCATGAATTATTTGTGGCACTTAACCAATTGTATCTAATTGAGATATCATGAATCATTTTCATGTAATATAAATCAATTTTGGTGTGAATAGTTACATGGCTTTTAACAAAAGACAATTAAACAAATACAATGCATTTACAATTTACTAATAAAATGTAATTGTAAATCCATCATCTCACATTCACTATGTGACTTTTTAATCTCATATTAAAACATCTAACATATTATAATATAAAATAAAAAGATCACATTCACTAATTGAAATAAGAACTAAATATTCAAGAAACATAAAATTGCCACATAAATGTATTTTCCTCACATAAACAGAAAGTCAATAGATCATTTCACATTTAACTATCTAAATAAGCAGTCCACATGTTCATTGCTATAAGGTCCCTAATAGTATTCACATGTTCAGCATCTTGGCCATCATCTAGAGGAGCATGAGTAGTAGCTGCTTCACTTGTTTATTGTTCAAGCTCACGATCCACTTCAGCTATTAATTCTTCATCTGGATCCACACCCATTAAGTAATTATGTAGGATACAACAAGCTAAAATAATTTCACTTTGAGTGTCAATAGAGTATCTCCGCTCAGTTGAGCCTATAATATAAAATCTTCTCTTCAATACGCCAAATGATCTCTCAATTGTGTTGAGTAACGACGAATGCCTAAGATTGAACAATTCTCAATGATTTTGATGTTGTCGAGTAGAATATTCTTTCAAGTGATAGCGTTCACCTCTATATGGTGCCATGAGTCCGCTTCGATGCATAATTCCACAGTCAACAAGATAGTATTTACCTATTAAGCGAGTGACATCACTATATAGGAATACTTAATCTTATGAGTAATTTTAAAATAAATTATTTTAGTTAATGATTACCTTCAGGAATTTTGAGATTATCTTCTCTTCTTAAGGTTTTTTTTTATTATCCTCGAATCGGATGCAGTATCTTCCCATCCAGTTAAGACATACGTAAATTTCATATCAAATGAACATGCAGCTAACACATTTTGAGTTGGATGCTCCTTTCTACCCCGATAGTGTGGTGCAAGCTCACTGGAAACTTTAACACGAATATGTGTTCCATCAATGGCCCCTACACAATCCTAACATAAATATATATTAAATAGTGTTTACAGGTTTTAATTTTTTACCTCTAATAAAGGGTGTATTGTTCACTTACCTTAAAATAAGGCCAGAACCTAACATTGTTGGTAATTTATGGAGGGGTTTTTGATCCATTAGGTTGTTGAAGAAATATGTCTTCCCATAGAATTATTGCTCTTAATACTCTATGAAAATGTCGACTCACTGTTTCACCAGAATGACGAAAATAGCACTGGATTGTACGATTAAATGAGTTTACGCCTAAGATGCTAAGGAAAGTGATGACTTGTTCTTCAACTGATGCTAGACGTGTGCTTGTCAGACCATCGTGTATTTTAAGAATGTCACACAATTTGTTAAAAGTTTCTGGACCCATTCTTATTACGGTGCGTGCTTTTGAGCTTGTTTTAATATGGTGTATGAGTTCCTCACGCATACTTTTTCTTTCTTCATATGACTGTTGAATGGGTCGAGCTACATGATTTCTATGATATATCCTTTGTCGCATTAACCAATTTATCACAACCGAAATAACATGAGCGGTAGCCAATCGACGACGTTGGTCCCAACTACTAAATACATCTCCTACTTCATTTTGTTGCCTATTCATGTAACATGATTTATAAAAATATAATCAGCAAAAAGACAACTTGTATATGTAAAATTAACCTAACTTAACTATATGAATTGTAAATAAAACTTAATATGAGATAGTAAGAAGTATTTCATATATTATTGCCACTATTATCTAGTAGTAGGAAAACAAAATGAACCCTTGATATAGGAGGATGAAAATTGATCCAATGTTATAAAATTTGTCGTAAAAATATGACAAGTAATAGTTAAAAAACCCTCAGTTCTATAATTCTCATCCATGCATCCAATTAATATATGAGCTATAAATCCAATAAATTATTAAACATAGAACATTATGTTAGATTAGTTAAATTATATATAATTCATACTAACACACAATAATAAATTGTTAAATAACTTCACCACTTGCATACATGATATGCATGAGCATGCCTTTGTGGATGTAACTAGTGACAAAAATACGAACACATGACTTTATCTTCAAGGGGAACGAAGCAAAGCAGATTCTCTGATACTTTGAATACAATGAGAAACGAGATTAGTACCATCTATATTGAAAAAAAACCGGTGCATAAACTTTCCATCTATATTATTTCTCCACATACAGTTATGAGGAATTCGTAGGTAACTAGTGTAAACAAATCTAATAAATTCTTGATGCTACGTTGAAGTCAAAGAAGCACATAAAAGTCACATGATTTGATCAGCAAAGTATTCTATACATACACAAATAGATCAAATAACATATCTAGATGCATAATTAATCAATGAAGCCTAAAAAAAGCCAAAGAAGCAAACAAAAGTCACTTTCATGATTGTGATCTGCAAAACTAGATGCATGGAGAAAACAAAGAATAGAAAGGCTTACATGATTGGATCTGTGGATGATCCAGGAGAGAATCGATCGACTATTTTTTTGAGCAACCGTTCTTCTCTTCTTTTTTTTCTTTTTTAACTGCGTAGGATTTTTATTGGGAAGCAGATAAGAAAGAACGCCTTTTTATTTTCTCATATAGGGCAATATTGAAATTTCAAGAAAATTCTATTTGAAACCCTTCCCCTCCCCTCCCAAACCGTCCACTTTTGGAGGGTTGAGAAAGTGACTGAATTTTCTAATTTTCATCCCTTCCCTCCCATCCCTTGCTAACTAAAAAGTGTAAACAAACACAATATTAGGAGGGTTAACATTATAAACCCCCCTTCCCTCCCCCTCCCCTCCTAAAAAACTCTATCCAAACTCAGTGTAGAAGCTTGATAATTTGTCATCAGTGTTTAGAGCAATCACCAACACCTTCAAAATACATGATAGGGGGCCTATCATACAAGAATCTTCCATCCCGTAGGAATTCGATCCTTGTATAATGCGATGTGTTGGGCATTATCTAACTATGGTAAATTTTCTATATGCCCCGCAATATGATTAGCTTAAATTCCAGGTTAGGTCGCAAGAGTTCATCAAAACCTGGTTGACCACCACCACCACCAGACATAGGGCATTCTATTCATATCCCTTTTCTTTTCTACATGGTAGGTCACTTCTCATTCATATGACCATAGTGTTGAATTTTAATCATATGATTATGTGGATGTATCCTGGGATCAGTGTTTTCAAAGGCGCGCGCCTCACTACGCCTCATGCGCCCTACGATGCGTGGCAATGGCGAAACTCTCCGCATCTGATGCGGTAACGCCTTTTGTGCCTCGCAAGTCGCAAGTGACCTATGCTTCGCATAGGGCGCATGCGAGGTATAGCCCCATGTAGTTTTGTTCTTAACATTTCAATCGGGTATTTATACCCGATAACCCATATCCCAGAAAGCAAAAATAAAATCATTAAGGCTTTATAGTAGCCCAATTGAGGACCATGAGTTTTGCTTCAACATTAGTTTGATTTGACTTTGGATTTGAAAATTTATGAACTTCGCTCTATGTTGGATGTGTTAGCATTAGAAATTAAGACCTTATTTTGTGATCTCATAGTAGATATTATTTAACTTGACAAATTTTTTTTGTGAAAATATATAAACATGTTCTTTCGTGCTTAATACTCATCTTGAAAAATTATGTGTGTGGTGTGCGCCTCGCTTCACTTGGGCACGTGCATCACATTGCGCCTTGCGCATGTATGCGTAAGGAGACTTTGTGCCCCACATTGCGTCTCATGCATTGATAACACTGCCCGGGATGTCAATAATACCTTATATTCTATATGCCAAAACATAGAGAGAAAGAAAATGTTCTTCTTCATAAATGGTTATTCTATATATATAAGTAAAGATTGGCTATTTAATAAGTCCATATCTGTGATTTGCATATTAAACCTACCAAAGTACTATCGTGATATTAAACATAAGATTAGTAAATCTGCCCTTATTGTTATTGCTAGAGACGTCCACTATCATGTAGTTTTTCAGTTGGCTTCTGCATTATTGTTATGCAGTCTTTTTCTGACCTTGTCTAAATATTGGAGCTTTAAAAAATTCAGTTTGTAATGATTAACCCTTAGGTTTAGCATTTTAGATAATTTATTAAAGTTCTATGAAGGTAAGAAAATAATTATTCATTTAAAAGTTTGATCTTTGTCAACCATTCTGTAATCTTGTACTTTTTAGTCATCTTCTACTTCTGACTTGTCTTTTTTAAAAGTAGGCCTTAGCTTCCATGAGAGTTAGCTGAATTTGGACCAAAGATCTATGACCAACAGATTATGGTGTACCGGGACCCTCAATTACACTGCAATCTAGATGAGAGATGAGACCATTGTGTATTTCATTATGTACTTTATCTAGGTCTTATAACCCGAGCATGAGAGTTTCACGTGAATTAAAGGAAAATGTACATGGTTATATGCTGTTTTTGACATTAGATAATTCCTTCTTTGCTTTGATAATAT
This sequence comes from Asparagus setaceus, assembly GCA_012295165.1. NCBI lineage: Eukaryota > Viridiplantae > Streptophyta > Magnoliopsida > Asparagales > Asparagaceae > Asparagus > Asparagus setaceus. The sequence continues at coordinate 22,165,292 of CM022706.1, forward strand.
ACCTCTAATTACCCTTTTTTACCTTCCATTTTCACTTCACATTATTTCTGAACATTCACTAGCATCTTTAATCCAATTTACTTATCAGTTAACTTTCACAAAACTACCATGGAAACTATGAGTGGTCTTGTAGGAAACTATCTTGAATTATTTTTATTAGAGAAAACTACCACAAATTTTGAAGTAAGCAGTAAACAAATGCGTTAACCATGCAGTTAAAAGAGACTAAATTACTTTAACATTGTGTTAAGATGTGAGGAGAGGAGAGTAGTTATATAAACAAAATGAGATTGTCAAAAAAAGGTCACGTTCGATTACGATGATAACTTTCACCAAAGACAGTTATGCATGGTAGTTCCATAAAAAAGTTTGGGGTAGTTTTCTCTACTAAACATAGTTGAGGGTAGTTTTTTACAAAACCCGGAATAATAATTGTAGCTTTATGAATTTCATTCTAATATTTGTCATTGTTTTAAATATCCCTGCTGTAGCCGATATATCAGCATATATATCCTTTTATAAGGCTTGCTACAAAACGATATGGTCTCAATATCCTCTATCACTTTTTTGATAGTTTTTGGGCTATATATCCCCGAATTGCTGAGTTATTAGCTGTTATTTTGGCTGATATGTCCTTTTATCAAGACAATATAGTTCTGCAAATTTTCTTTAATGTTTTTTAGCAAAAATTCCAGCCCAATTTTTTTAGCAAACTCTGGTAGGTTCTTTTCCCTTAGTAAGTTTCTGTGGTTGGTAGTGGTCCTAATCATATATTATTTACATTTTTGTATGCTTAGATTACATATTGGAACATTATATTATATATTCACATTTCCGATATTTACTACATATCCCCAATATATCCTCGATATCCACAATCTGATATGGATTTTGGTTGTTTGATATTTCCGATATCTAATATTTAAATACTTGATATTTGTCTGTCACCATGAATTTTCTTTTCAAGAGTTTGTGATCTTGGCTTTCTATTTTCATCCAAGTAGTTACCTATTGAGGTCCCCATTTTTCTCCTACTTCTCCTTTATTACTATGGTTATATGGTTTGTTGATCTTACATGTACCTCAGGCATGGGTTTTTGTTATGATGATGGTCCAATTGTCATCTTTTACCTATATTTTGGTTGTAGTTTCATTTGATCACTTAATAAGACAGGTGGTGGAATTTTGTTTCTTTGGAAAAGAAAATGGCATGAATTTCCTAAGTTCCTAATTTTGCTGATGGTGCTGCTGATTCTGTGAGCAATAAAAGCATGTAAAGTATAAACAGATTTTTCAATTTGTTATTGCTTGTTGCAGGACTGGGCGTGGCGAATGGGAGGATCACACACCTCTGAATAAGCATAAAGGCACCAAAGGAGGGCTAGCTATTTGTATCAGTGGTTGTGATGATAATCAGACCTCAGCAGATACAAGTGTAAGCTCATGATTGATGTCCATCTTAGTAATATTAGTTCTCGCTTTGTTTTTGATGGATATAAAGTTGGTAATAAATCTATTACAGTTCAATTTAAATCACAGTTTAGCCCTGCTCTAGAGTGTGCAACACCTTTAGCACACAAAGTTCTCATACATTCTTTACTTTATATATTCGCATCTTTATTGATTTAAATTCTGTAGATAAATCTATTATAGTTCAATTCAGGTCACATCCCCCACCCCCACCCCCAAAAACAACACCCTAATAAATAAATTCACGCCACATCAACTGAGATCTGAGTATCAAGTATACAACACCTTCAGTCAGCTTGTACCATACAAAGTTATTTTCTCGAAGTTTTATTGGCATCTTTGTCGTTGGAAAATCTGTTACTCTTTGTATGCTTAGGAAAATTACTTCACCCTTTTGTATGTCCTTTCTCTCTTTTTTGGAAATGAAGTAACACTCCACCCAGTTTCAATTCCGAGATTATTTCTGAAACTAGATAGCATGGTATATATCTAACAATGGCACCATCAACTAAAGAAATTATGGTTCACGCCACATCAACTAAGATCTGAGTATCAAGTATACCACACCTTCAGTCAGCTTGTACCATACAAAGTTATTTTCTCGAAGTTTTATTGGCATCTTTGTCGTTGGAAAATCTCTGTTACTCTTTGTATGCTTAGGAAAATTACTTCACCCTTTTGTATGTCCTTTCTCTCTTTTTTGGAAATGAAGTAACACTCCACCCAGTTTCAATTCCGAGATTATTACTGAAACTAGATAGCATGGTATATATCTAACAATAGCACCATCAACTAAAGAAATTATGGTTCACGCCACATCAACTAAGATCTGAGTATCAAGTATACAACACCTTCAGTCAGCTTGTACCATACAAAGTTATTTTCTCGAAGTTTTATTGGCATCTTTGTCGTTGGAAAATCTGTTACTCTTTGTATGCTTAGGAAAATTACTTCACCCTTTTGTATGTCCTTTCTCTTTTTGAAATGAAGTAACACTCCACCCAGTTTCAATTCGAGATTATTACTGAAACTAGATAGCATGGTATATATCTAACAATGGCACCATCAACTAAAGAAATTATGGTTCACGCCACATCAACTAAGATCTGAGTATCAAGTATACAACACCTTCAGTCAGCTTGTACCATACAAAGTTATTTTCTCGAAGTTTTATTGGCATCTTTGTCGTTGGAAAATCTCTGTTACTCTTTGTATGCTTAGGAAAATTACTTCACCCTTTTGTATGTCCTTTCTCTTTTTGAAATGAAGTAACACTCCACCCAGTTTCAATTCGAGATTATTTCTGAAACTAGATAGCATGGTATATATCTAACAATGGCACCATCAACTAAAGAAATTATGGTTCACGCCACATCAACTAAGATCTGAGTATCAAGTATACCACACCTTCAGTCAGCTTGTACCATACAAAGTTATTTTCTCGAAGTTTTATTGGCATCTTTGTCGTTGGAAAATCTGTTACTCTTTGTATGCTTAGGAAAATTACTTCACCCTTTTGTATGTCCTTTCTCTTTTTGAAATGAAGTAACACTCCACCCAGTTTCAATTCGAGATTATTTCTGAAACTAGATAGCATGGTATATATCTAACAATGGCACCATCAACTAAAGAAATTATGGTTCACGCCACATCAACTAAGATCTGAGTATCAAGTATACAACACCTTCAGTCAGCTTGTACCATACAAAGTTATTTTCTCGAAGTTTTATTGGCATCTTTGTCGTTGGAAAATCTGTTACTCTTTGTATGCTTAGGAAAATTACTTCACCCTTTTGTATGTCCTTTCTCTTTTTGAAATGAAGTAACACTCCACCCAGTTTCAATTCGAGATTATTACTGAAACTAGATAGCATGGTATATATCTAACAATGGCACCATCAACTAAAGAAATTATGGTTCACGCCACATCAACTAAGATCTGAGTATCAAGTATACCACACCTTCAGTCAGCTTGTACCATACAAAGTTATTTTCTCGAAGTTTTATTGGCATCTTTGTCGTTGGAAAATCTGTTACTCTTTGTATGCTTAGGAAAATTACTTCACCCTTTTGTATGTCCTTTCTCTTTTTGAAATGAAGTAACACTCCACCCAGTTTCAATTCGAGATTATTTCTGAAACTAGATAGCATGGTATATATCTAACAATGGCACCATCAACTAAAGAAATTATGGTTCACGCCACATCAACTAAGATCTGGAGTATCAAGTATACAACACCTTCAGTCAGCTTGTACCATACAAAGTTATTTTCTCGAAGTTTTATTGGCATCTTTGTCGTTGGAAAATCTCTGTTACTCTTTGTATGCTTAGGAAAATTACTTCACCCTTTTGTATGTCCTTTCTCTTTTTGAAATGAAGTAACACTCCACCCAGTTTCAATTCGAGATTATTACTGAAACTAGATAGCATGGTATATATCTAACAATGGCACCATCAACTAAAGAAATTATGGTTCACGCCACATCAACTAAGATCTGGAGTATCAAGTATACCACACCTTCAGTCAGCTTGTACCATACAAAGTTATTTTCTCGAAGTTTTATTGGCATCTTTGTCGTTGGAAAATCTCTGTTACTCTTTGTATGCTTAGGAAAATTACTTCACCCTTTTGTATGTCCTTTCTCTCTTTTTGAAATGAAGTAACACTCCACCCAGTTTCAATTCGAGATTATTTCTGAAACTAGATAGCATGGTATATATCTAACAATGGCACCATCAACTAAAGAAATTATGGTTCACGCCACATCAACTGAGATCTGAGTATCAAGTATACCACACCTTCAGTCAGCTTGTACCATACAAAGTTATTTTCTCGAAGTTTTATTGGCATCTTTGTCGTTGGAAAATCTCTGTTACTCTTTGTATGCTTAGGAAAATTACTTCACCCTTTTGTATGTCCTTTCTCTCTTTTTGAAATGAAGTAACACTCCACCCAGTTTCAATTCGAGATTATTACTGAAACTAGATAGCATGGTATATATCTAACAATAGCACCATCAACTAAAGAAATTATGGTTCACGCCACATCAACTAAGATCTGAGTATCAAGTATACCACACCTTCAGTCAGCTTGTACCATACAAAGTTATTTTCTCGAAGTTTTATTGGCATCTTTGTCGTTGGAAAATCTGTTACTCTTTGTATGCTTAGGAAAATTACTTCACCCTTTTGTATGTCCTTTCTCTCTTTTTGAAATGAAGTAACACTCCACCCAGTTTCAATTCGAGATTATTACTGAAACTAGATAGCATGGTATATATCTAACAATAGCACCATCAACTAAAGAAATTATGGTTCACGCCACATCAACTAAGATCTGAGTATCAAGTATACCACACCTTCAGTCAGCTTGTACCATACAAAGTTATTTTCTCGAAGTTTTATTGGCATCTTTGTCGTTGGAAAATCTCTGTTACTCTTTGTATGCTTAGATTACATATTGGAACATTATATTATATATTCACATTCGATATTTACTACATATCCCCAATATATCCTCGATATCCACAACTGATATGGATTTTGGTTGTTTGATATTTCCGATATCTAATATTTAAATACTTGATATTTGTCTGTCACCATGAATTTTCTTTTCAAGAGTTTGTGATCTTGGCTTTCTATTTTCATCCAAGTAGTTACCTATTGAGGTCCCCATTTTTCTCCTACTTCTCCTTTATTACTATGGTTATATGGTTTGTTGATCTTACATGTACCTCAGGCATGGGTTTTGTTATGATGATGGTCCAATTGTCATCTTTTACCTATATTTTGGTTGTAGTTTCATTTGATCACTTAATAAGACAGGTGGTGGAATTTTGTTTCTTTGGAAAAGAAAATGGCATGAATTTCCTAAGTTCCTAATTTTGCTGATGGTGCTGCTGATTCTGTGAGCAATAAAAGCATGTAAAGTATAAACAGATTTTTCAATTTGTTATTGCTTGTTGCAGGACTGGGCGTGGCGAATGGGAGGATCACACACCTCTGAATAAGCATAAAGGCACCAAAGGAGGGCTAGCTATTTGTATCAGTGGTTGTGATGATAATCAGACCTCAGCAGATACAAGTGTAAGCTCATGATTGATGTCCATCTTAGTAATATTAGTTCTCGCTTTGTTTTTGATGGATATAAAGTTGGTAATAAATCTATTACAGTTCAATTTAAATCACAGTTTAGCCCTGCTCTAGAGTGTGCAACACCTTTAGCACACAAAGTTCTCATACATTCTTTACTTTATATATTCGCATCTTTATTGATTTAAATTCTGTAGATAAATCTATTATAGTTCAATTCAGGTCACATCCCCCACCCCCAAAAAAAACAACACCCCTAATAAATAAATTCACGTCACATCAACTGAGATCTGGAGTATCAAGTATACAACACCTTCAGTCAGCTTGTACCATACAAAGTTATTTTCTCGAGTTTTTATTGGCATCTTTGTCGTTGGAAAATCTGTTACTCTTTGTATGCTTAGGAAAATTACTTCACCCTTTTGTATGTCCTTTCTCTTTTTGAAATGAAGTAACACTCCACCCAGTTTCAATTCGAGATTATTACTGAAACTAGATAGCATGGTATATATCTAACAATAGCACCATCAACTAAAGAAATTATGGTTCAGTGAAAAAGGCAATGGAAGAGGCAGATTCCTGATGATTTGAGGAATAGTAGAACCTAGGAGAGTTGTCTTTTCAGCCAACACCATTGGTAACTGGCAACAACATGTGAAAGAACCCAAAAGATCAAGCACCTTTACAACTGCTTAGCACTAGAGCCAACCTCCCAAATAGCATGTCTTGAAGGTCAAATACTAATTGATCAGTATATTTCCTTTACAACTATTTCTCTAGAATCTCTACTCAGTTATCTTCTCAGCTGTTTATCTGAAACATCTCATTGTGGATCCCACACATGGAAGTAGTCTCCACTTGCCGGTCTACGCACTTGGCAGGAGATCGAACTGCAGCTTGCATATAAGATCTAAAAGGCATCCAGTTGGACATACATTGTAAAAGTAATCCTCACATACGAACATGAGATACTTTTAAATTTTGTTGTTATGCATGCAAAGTAAGCCACCCATATGTTTTTGTGGTCAGCACTTATGCTTTCCAATTGAACTGGTTATATCACAACTATAAAATATGTAGTTAGGATTTGAAACCATAAGCGAAAAGTCAGATAAGGCAAAAATAAATCTTCACAGAAGTATGAGATTGAGCACTATATGTTTTAGGGTTATTTGTATATATGCCACTTAAATCATGCATATTTGCAAAATTAAACCCCCCCCCCAACCCCTCAAATTTCAATATTTGCAAAACTACCCCTCAATTCATCATTATTAGAAAAAAAATACTCACTTATTTTATTAAGGAATATACCAGGTATACTCCCCAATTTCCATTAGTTTAGTGGTTTTTTTAAATAATGACTATTATACCCTTAGTGAACTAAACCTAGTTATATTTCTAAATACATAAAAAATAACTTCCCTTCTTCCCCTTGACAGCGGCTGCTTATCCCATCAACCACCTCCAAATCTCTGATACAGCTGCAAGCCTCCTCAACCTCTTGGTAAGTTCAGGGAACTATCAAGAAACTTGGGCTCAATCACCGACCATAATCCTACTCCTTCCTGTCCCCATGATCAGAAACCTCTCAGATGAAAGCCTCTCAAATAAAACAAGAAATCATGAAAGTGGGTTAAGAATTGGTTGTGCTTGGTTTTAGATTGGAGGGGTGTCAGAGCATCGAGGTATATTGTTGCCAAGATCAAGAAAGTGGGTGATTTCAGGAGCTTGTTCTGGCTTTATTAGATAAGGTTATTGAAGTTGAGGTCGCCGGGGATGGGAAGGGATTCGAGATTCAAGCAGCTGCTGATTGATGTTGGAATTTGTCCTGTGAACTTATTGTTCTGCAAGTTGAGCTCCTGCAATCTAGATGAGAGATGAGACCATTGTGTATTTCATTATGTACTTTATCTAGGTCTTATAACCCGAGCATGAGAGTTTCACGTGAATTAAAGGAAAATGTACATGGTTATATGCTGTTTTTGACATTAGATAATTCCTTCTTTGCTTTGATAATATACCTCTAATTACCCTTTTTACCTTCCATTTTCACTTCACATTATTTCTGAACATTCACTAGCATCTTTAATCCAATTTACTTATCAGTTAACTTTCACAAAACTACCATGGAAACTATGAGTGGTCTTGTAGGAAACTATCTTGAATTATTTTTATTAGAGAAAACTACCACAAATTTTGAAGTAAGCAGTAAACAAATGCTAACCATGCGCTTAAAAGAGACTAAATTACTTTAACATTGTGTTAAGATGTGAGGAGAGGAGAGTAGTTATATAAACAAAATGAGATTGTCAAAAAAGGTCACGCTCGACACGATGATAACTTTCACCAAAGACAGTTATGCATGGTAGTTCCATAAAAAGTTTGGGGTAGTTTTCTACTAAACATAGTTGAGGGTAGTTTTTACAAAACCCGAATAATAATTGTAGCTTTATGAATTTCATTCTAATATTTGTCATTGTTTTAAATATCCTCACATTGATATATCAAAGATATATATCCTTTTATAAGGCTTGCTACAAAACGATATGGTCTCAATATCCTCTATCACTTTTTGATAGTTTTGGGCTATATATCCCTAAATGCTGAGTTATTAGTGTTATTTTGGTGATATGTCCTTTTATCAAGACAATATAGTTCTCGCAAATTTTCTTTAATGTTTTTAGCAAAAATTCCACCCAATTTTTTAGCAAACTCTGGTAGGTTCTTTTCCTTAGTAAGTTTCTCGTGGTTGGTAGTGGTCCTAATCATATATTATTTACATTTTGTATGCTTAGATTACATATTGGAACATTATATTATATATTCACATTTCGATATTTACTACATATCCCCAATATATCCTCGATATCCACAACTGATATGGATTTTGGTTGTTTGATATTTCCCCGATATCTAATATTTAAATACTTGATATTTGTCTGTCACCATGAATTTTCTTTTCAAGAGTTTGTGATCTTGGCTTTCTATTTTCATCCAAGTAGTTACCTATTGAGGTCCCCATTTTTTCTCCTACTTCTCCTTTATTACTATGGTTATATGGTTTGTTGATCTTACATGTACCTCAGGCATGGGTTTTTGTTATGATGATGGTCCAATTGTCATCTTTTACCTATATTTTGGTTGTAGTTTCATTTGATCACTTAATAAGACAGGTGGTGGAATTTTGTTTCTTTGGAAAAAGAAAATGGCATGAATTTCCTAAGTTCCTAATTTTGCTGATGGTGCGTTGCTGATTCTGTGAGCAATAAAAGCATGTAAAGTATAAACAGATTTTTCAATTTGTTATTGCTTGTTGCAGGACTGGGCGTGGCGAATGGGAGGATCACACACCTCTGAATAAGCATAAAGGCACCAAAGGAGGGCTAGCTATTTGTATCAGTGGTTGTGATGATAATCAGACCTCAGCAGATACAAGTGTAAGCTCATGATTGATGTCCATCTTAGTAATATTAGTTCTCGCTTTGTTTTTGATGGATATAAAGTTGGTAATAAATCTATTACAGTTCAATTTAAATCACAGTTTAGCCCTGCTCTAGAGTGTGCAACACCTTTAGCACACAAAGTTCTCATACATTCTTTACTTTATATATTCGCATCTTTATTGATTTAAATTCTGTAGATAAATCTATTATAGTTCAATTCAGGTCACATCCCCCCCCCCACCCCCAAAAAAAAAAAAACAACACCCCTAATAAATAAATTCACGTCACATCAACTGAGATCTGGAGTATCAAGTATACAACACCTTCAGTCAGCTTGTACCATACAAAGTTATTTTCTCGAGTTTTTATTGGCATCTTTGTCGTTGGAAAATCTGTTACTCTTTGTATGCTTAGGAAAATTACTTCACCCTTTTGTATGTCCTTTCTCTCTTTTTTGGAAATGAAGTAACACTCCACCCAGTTTCAATTCCGAGATTATTTCTGAAACTAGATAGCATGGTATATATCTAACAATGGCACCATCAACTAAAGAAATTATGGTTCACGTCACATCAACTAAGATCTGGAGTATCAAGTATACCACACCTTCAGTCAGCTTGTACCATACAAAGTTATTTTCTCGAAGTTTTATTGGCATCTTTGTCGTTGGAAAATCTGTTACTCTTTGTATGCTTAGGAAAATTACTTCACCCTTTTGTATGTCCTTTCTCTCTTTTTGGAAATGAAGTAACACTCCACCCAGTTTCAATTCGAGATTATTACTGAAACTAGATAGCATGGTATATATCTAACAATAGCACCATCAACTAAAGAAATTATGGTTCACGCCACATCAACTGAGATCTGAGTATCAAGTATACCACACCTTCAGTCAGCTTGTACCATACAAAGTTATTTTCTCGAGTTTTATTGGCATCTTTGTCGTTGGAAAATCTGTTACTCTTTGTATGCTTAGGAAAATTACTTCACCCTTTTGTATGTCCTTTCTCTCTTTTTGAAATGAAGTAACACTCCACCCAGTTTCAATTCGAGATTATTTCTGAAACTAGATAGCATGGTATATATCTAACAATGGCACCATCAACTAAAGAAATTATGGTTCACGTCACATCAACTAAGATCTGGAGTATCAAGTATACCACACCTTCAGTCAGCTTGTACCATACAAAGTTATTTTCTCGAGTTTTTATTGGCATCTTTGTCGTTGGAAAATCTCTGTTACTCTTTGTATGCTTAGGAAAATTACTTCACCCTTTTGTATGTCCTTTCTCTCTTTTTTGGAAATGAAGTAACACTCCACCCAGTTTCAATTCCGAGATTATTACTGAAACTAGATAGCATGGTATATATCTAACAATAGCACCATCAACTAAAGAAATTATGGTTCAGTGAAAAAGGCAATGGAAGAGGCAGATTCCTGATGATTTGAGGAATAGTAGAACCTAGGAGAGTTGTCTTTTCAGCCAACACCATTGGTAACTGGCAACAACATGTGAAAGAACCCAAAAGATCAAGCACCTTTACAACTGCTTAGCACTAGAGCCAACCTCCCAAATAGCATGTCTTGAAGGTCAAATACTAATTGATCAGTATATTTCCTTTACAACTATTTCTCTAGAATCTCTACTCAGTTATCTTCTCAGCTGTTTATCTGAAACATCTCATTGTGGATCCCACACATGGAAGTAGTCTCCACTTGCCGGTCTACGCACTTGGCAGGAGATCGAACTGCAGCTTGCATATAAGATCTAAAAGGCATCCAGTTGGACATACATTGTAAAAGTAATCCTCACATACGAACATGAGATACTTTTAAATTTTGTTGTTATGCATGCAAAGTAAGCCACCCATATGTTTTTGTGGTCAGCACTTATGCTTTCCAATTGAACTGGTTATATCACAACTATAAAATATGTAGTTAGGATTTGAAACCATAAGCGAAAAGTCAGATAAGGCAAAAATAAATCTTCACAGAAGTATGAGATTGAGCACTATATGTTTTAGGGTTATTTGTATATATGCCACTTAAATCATGCATATTTGCAAAATTAAACCCCCCCCCCAACCCCTCAAATTTCAATATTTGCAAAACTACCCCTCAATTCATCATTATTAGAAAAAAAAAATACTCACTTATTTTATTAAGGAATATACCAGGTATACTCCCCAATTTCCATTAGTTTAGTGGTTTTTTTAAATAATGACTATTATACCCTTAGTGAACTAAACCTAGTTATATTTCTAAATACATAAAAAATAACTTCCCTTCTTCCCCTTGACAGCGGCTGCTTATCCCATCAACCACCTCCAAATCTCCGATACAGCTGCAAGCCTCCTCAACCTCTTGGTAAGTTCAGGGAACTATCAAGAAACTTGGGCTCAATCACCGACCATAATCCTACTCCTTCCTGTCCCCATGATCAGAAACCTCTCAGATGAAAGCCTCTCAAATAAAACAAGAAATCATGAAAGTGGGTTAAGAATTGGTTGTGCTTGGTTTTAGATTGGAGGGGTGTCAGAGCATCGAGGTATATTGTTGCCAAGATCAAGAAAGTGGGTGATTTCAGGAGCTTGTTCTGGCTTTATTAGATAAGGTTATTGAAGTTGAGGTCGCCGGGGATGGGAAGGGATTCGAGATTCAAGCAGCTGCTGATTGATGTTGGAATTTGTCCTGTGAACTTATTGTTCTGCAAGTTGAGCTCCTTCAAGCTTGGGCAAAAATCTTTAATGGCGAGCTGAGGTTTTTAGAGTTTTGTGTGTGAGAGAGAGAGAGCGAGAGAGAGAGGGTATAAACGTTAAAACACCCTTCGATCGTTTATCTCTGACTCTATTAGATGCGAGGTGTATTTTTTTTCGCTCTCGATGAATTGGGGGTAGTTTTGCCCAATTTTTAGGGTGATTGCCAAACGCACACCCTAAATCTCTCTTGGTAACCAAAATGCCAAGACTATGATATTATTATTCAAAACATGGCTATCAGTATATTGTATATTATATTATACTATATACTAAGTTATTGGAGATGAGCAATGCTTAGATACAGTTCATCTCCAATGACTTGGTAAATATTCTCAGACCCGAAATAAATAATAATTGACATAGTGGTAAACTTCTTCCTTTCGACGTGAGGAGCTCTTGTGTTCGATTCTTGGAACTCCATATTTTTTGTTTTTTTCCCATATAAACCCAAAATTTACCCCCATTCATTTCTAAACCACCCACTTCTAAAAAGAAAGACCTTTTGCCTGTAAACCCAAAGTTTTATAGCCTCCCCCCTGAAGAACCCCAAAAAATTTATTTTTCAACATGCCCACTTCCAGAATCACTCCAAGACCCAAATATTCCATACAAAGTTTTACCCCATTCATTTATAAAGCCACGCGACCAAAAAATCCACCAAAGTATTACCCTATTTATTTATGAACCCACATACTTCCCTAAATTTTTTTGGCTAATTAATACGAAGTTTTACTCACATCTATTTTTAAAGCCACACTTGAAAAACCATTGTCAGATTCAAAATACTTCACTGAGTTACTTTTACACTTTGTATTTAAGAAATTAGGTATACAATGTAACTTGCTATATTTTTTGTTCAAAGTGGTTAGCTATGCGGTGTATTTTCAAATCACATGCTTAAAATTTTTTTTTTGGTCACACAATCGTCGCAATATCGCGAATTGTATATTGGTTTTTTGCCTGTAATCCCAAAGTTTTACTGCCATTTATTCTTTCACCTGTCCATTTCTAAAGTCGTTTTTAGACTCAAAACACTCCAACAAATTATTTTAAAATCCACTTTGTACTTCAGCAGTTCGATATATAGTGTAAGCTATTATATTTTTTGTAACATTGCATATTTTTATTCTAAGTGGTTAGGCATCTATTATACTTTATAAACCAAGTGCTTAAACCATTATTTTTCTTGGTTTTTTTCACACCAATGCCGCAGCATCATCCAGGTCAGTTTTGTCGTAATACTAAAGTCGGCTTACGTTCATATGTCAGGCCAATGTCTCCTGTTCTATTTTTATAAAACTATAAACCTACAAACTGCAAGGCTTACATCCACTACTTACAGTTTGAATACAATCAGAGTGCTCCTAGTAGCATCACCCTCCAGCCACCGACCTAGCCCTTTATCACCAATAAAGTATTAAATTAAATCCTTCCAAGACGACAATAAGTCTGAGAAACATCACAAGTCATGATACAAGTTTCCACTTCTCTAGTACTGTGGAAATCCTTTTAAGATAAACATATATCAAGAATGAAAATCTTGATATAAGTTTCCATTCTCCAGGTGTTCATATTTAAAGTATATTTCACATCCCCACATTTTTAATACTTGTTAGCACTTTTTTCTCTTTTTCATGAATACAAGTACTTTTTTTTTGTTGAGGAAATGAATACAAGTACTTGATTGATGTGTTATTTATCTTACTGCAGGCTTTGTCTGGCTCTACTATAACTGGTGCCATGACTTACAGTTTAATTCTAGCTCTTGACAGTAATCCTGGAATTACTTATGGATGCTTGCTTTACACCATGCGCTCCGTGATCCATGGAGCCGACATAAGTTCCAAGGCCAGGTTGGCTGACCCAATAGGCGCCTTCGTAAGGAGAGTTCTCAAATTTGGATTAAGACAGGTATTTTGAACTGGAAACTATCTATTTAAAGCTTGTGAGAGTTATTGTTGTTCTCATATGGTACATGCATCAAAAGGAAAATCGTACACCCTTCAAATCCTTGCCAACAATGGAAAAAATCTTGTTGATTTATATAAATTTCTAAAAGTAGGCATGTGACACGGGCATGATATGAGCATCATACGAGATCTGTCATGTTAGCTTTTAAATAAGCTCCATTTCAAAGTTTCCTCCAGATGGTGAAATTTTGACTGAGATAATTGGATCTGTGTCCAACCTTAAGTATTTGATAATGCACATGTTGAAGATTTGCTAGATAATTTAGAAACAACAACACGCAATGAACATGCAAATTGAAACTATTCCTCTCATTTCTTATTTGTAGAATATATCTTTACAAATTCGAAAGACTTGAGTTCCGCTTAGGATCAAGAGTTTGATGATCCCATCATATATGATTGATTCGCAAAAAACTTCTCGATAATTATTATACATCTGAAATGAATTCTTTTTTGGTGAAATATTTTTCTTAGTATTTATGGTTCTTAAGAGTAAGATATGAGAATTTACCGAATTTGTTCTTATAAAACGTTAGACTTTACCTATATCCTTTCTTTTCCACAGGTGCCTCAACTCTCTTCGTCGGAGAAGTTCGACATTTATCGGAAGCCATTTCTCCTATGATGGAACATCGATACACGCATCAGAGTATATTACAGCCGACAATTCTCAGCATTACAGTTATTCGTTGTATATATATGATTTCTAATTTCGCTTATATGTATCATGTGTGTGCTTTGTTTGCTTAAAGATGCATTGTTGTGACAATGAAATAAAAAAAGGTCAACTGTCTATTCTATTTTTTTTAATGGAATTGTGGTGAACCATTGTCGCGTAATGTACAGGCTGTTGATCTCAAGGGCCTTCATGAAATTACATTCTTGTATAGTGAAATTTCTTTGAAGAAATTGTGAACTTAAGAGATGATTATAAAACTACAGAGCGTAGTCACCTCCTAATTGAGGAGAACTACATTAGAGATGCTGACGTATAATCAGCAGTTTATTACAGATTTCTGTACAAAAGAATTAATTTGTGGATTGTGAGGTGCATTGCATTAAATGCGTGATGTCTAATTTTTGTACAAGAGAACTATATTGGAGGTGCTGATTTCTATATAGGAGAATTAATTTGTGGATTGAGAAAGTATACAATGGATCTAGTCTATTACATTGAATGTACATTATTGGGATGTCCACTCTTAGAAGATTGGTACATGGATTCAAGGATTAATATTCTTTTAGTGCATATTTACTTTTTGAAATTGAAAGTTCTAGTCTGGCATTTCGATTAAGCTAATGCCATTCCTCTTATCTTAATGGTATCTTCACATCATATTACCATGCATGCAATTTAGTATATTTAAGTCCTGAAGTTAGTGTTTTGTAAAGTGTGATTATTTTGTTGTTACTTAACCATTAGATTAGATTAAATTAGACTAAGATAATTTAGATGTTGTCATCACATTGTTATCATTTTGTCTCCATCTCATCTCAAATCCCATATCCTTTTTCTAACATATATCTTGAGACTAGCTATTGTCCACCTGTCTCCAGTTCCTTAAACCAAAACAAAGTGACAACAACTCCACTCAATCCACTCCCCTTTTTCTCTCTCTTTTTAAACCTTTTAATATTTAATTTCTTTAAAAAATAGAAAGATCAGCTCAAGTTGCCACGTGAAGTTTTTTGTGACTGAATTCTAAGCAAATAAAAATTGAGTAGAAAATTGTATCACAACATCAGGCTAAATTACCAGATTGGTATTAAAATTGATACCCAATAACCATATTGGTATTAAAAGTATCTCCGGCGTCGATAGGGTATTAAAAGTGTCACGACGAGACAAATAGGCCCATTTTTTAAGTTCCGGCCAAAATCTCCGGTGAAAAATCACGTGAGGGTGCACGTGCTGCTTATGTGGCATTATTACAGCTGAACTGGCAGTGGTAATTAGCCAGCCTCAAATTGGGTTTAAAATTAGGGCAAAAATCAAAGGGGGTTTTGGTTCGTTGGTGGAACTTGAGCATCGGGGCGAAGATCGCCTTGCCGTAGCCGCGGCGGAAGCGGCCGGAGGAGGGGGGCTTGGAGGCGGAGAGGATGCTGAGGGAGTGGAGGGTGGAGACGCGGATTTGGGGATGGCCAGCAGAGGAGAGGGCGGACTTGACGGAGCGCATGGCGGGGACGAGGTGGGCGATGAGGTTCCTGTCGGCGGTGGTCATGATCTTGTTGCCGACGAAGACGAGGGTTATGTTCATGGCGGGAAGGAAGGGGAGGACGTTGGACTGGATCCAGGCGGAGGTGCCAGCCGGGGTGGCGAGGGAGGGGATGGCGCCGTTCGGGGCGGTGATGGCGACGGAGATCCCGGGCCGGCGAAGGAGCGGATGAAGTCGGGGTTGCAGTCGAAGAGCTTGACGCGGTCGATGAAGGTGCGGGACTTGAGGAAGGCGGCAACTTGGGATGGGGGAGGGAGGTTGTCGGCGAGGGCGCCGTAGTTGACGCCGATGGAGACGGCGGCGGCGGAGGCGGAGGAGACGGCTGCGAGGGTGATGAGGAGGAGAGAGAGAAGTTTGGGGGTCATTATGGGAATGATTTTGATTTTGATTGGGAGAGGGAAGATTAATTCCCTCTGTTTCCCTCTACCAGGTCACCCACGTTCAGTTGTAATAACGCCACATAAGCAGCACGTGCACCCTCACGTGATTTTTCACCGGAGATTTTGGCCGGAACTTAAAAAATGGGCCTATTTGTCTCGTCGTGACACTTTTAATACCCTATTGACGCCGAAGATAATTTTAATACCAATCTGGTTATTAGGTACTAATTTTAATATCACTCTGGTAATTTAGCCCACAAACATCACGTCCAAAGCTCGTCTGCAGCCCTCCTCGTGGCCCTGCCTGGTTGGAGTCAAGCTCATAAGATATTCCGTCGGCGTATCTCTCACAGTCTTTGTATTTGCAAATTATTTTATCCGATATCGGTTTCTTGATTTTTTTAATATTAATAATTAGGAACTAAATAATATAAATTTCGCCGAATAATTACTGGTAATGGCTTTTACTGTGCAGGAAAGGACCCAAGCAATGACCCTACTGAGCTTCGGAAGGATGGTCCATGTCGCTACATTGCGGCAAATTCATAAGATATTAAGTAGGCTTTATGTGTTGGAGATTCCGAGTGTTTTTCAAAATTGAGTGTTATCAAAATAAGAAATAGTCTGGAGTGTTTAAATGTGTTGTCTCTTTCTTAGTATGTTTAAAATGATTATTTTCTCACTGTTCAAGAATCTGTGATTATTGCTTCTTTTTACCCTATAGTCTTTTTCTATTTTCTTCTCCGCCGGTTGTTAATTTTTCCAATATTAAGTATTTTTTGGGGGAAAACATCACAAATGTAAGATTATTTCATATATTTTATTGGGTATTTAAATAATTAATATCATTCATGAGATCTACTGACTAAGGAGATTTGATTAGTGACTTGTAGAGGATCTCTACCATGTTTATATTGCTAATATGTTTTCAACAGGTTTAACTGATTTCCATAAACCTTAAATTGTACTAACCAGTGTAATGCTTCTTTAGCTAAAATTGTAGAAAATAATTTAAAACATTCAATAAGATTGTTGTCGATAATGTGAAAGTGATAATGTGAAACCATTAAAGGAAATTGTTATCTTAAGTTAACACATAAATCATAGAAAAAGAAATGACAATCGCAAAACGTAAGGATTTATATGATTCAAAACAACTCATACACTCACGGGCAATAAGGGATAAATGTTGATGGTTATAATCACACAGCCAATAAGTCACGGGAGTTTTGGTTGATTAATGGGAGCTCACCATCTTTCTCCGAATATTTGGTGGGAGAATCGGCTGATTCAATCCTACAAAACAAGACGATCGTAAGGGGGCGGGGTCTAGATCCCCGGTTGTTCATCCAACGATCAAGTCAGCAATTTGCTTGAGTGGAGAAGAAAATGAACATTAGAAGTTATTTAATAAAGTGTGCCGGGAGAAAAATGGCTTACCTTCAGTATGATAATCGTTCCTCTTTTTGTATAATGGGAGAGGGGTAGTTTGGTCACTTCAGCCGAGCATGGCTTGATGGTAGAGTCAACATTAGCTTTACACATGTCAACTTTTGTGTGGCATTAGTCATCACTGATTTGATGTGGGTGCGATTGATGAGGCATGTGTGATGAGTGATAAAGGCCATGTGGCTAGCACGGTGATAGTTATGGCAGTACTATTAATGGTGATAGTGACTTGTAGTTGGCGCGGGGCTCGAGGCTAACTACTATAGCAGGTCGGTAGTGTAGCAGGGGAGTCATCTACTGTAGCAGGTCGACCACTATAGCCGAAGTGCCAAATGTCAGAAGCATCGCCGGCTATGACCGCCTTCGAGGGTTTGCTTTATGTCGGCTCTTAGCGGTTGACACTTGGCGCCAGATCTGCTGCCAGCAGGTAGGGCTATGACCGCCTTTCTAGTCGGTTTACTGTAGCAGCCGGTAACTGTAGCAAGTCGACTACTGTAGCGCCGAGACCCTTTTCGATCTTGAATTAACCTCTTTTGGCGTCAAATAGGACTCATGTTGGGAGGAAGTAATTAATGATTTTTTTAGGGTCATAACAATAAACATCACCAATTTGACAAGAGAGTACAAATTGCAACAAGATACAATCATTTCTAGATTTTGTCCCTCAAATGGTATAAAACTATCTCTTGAATGATCCATAAATTCTACTTTCCTTTTCTTCTTTCCTTTTCTGCATTTTCTCAATTTCCTAACCTCACGGTAAAAATCTAATTTATATAAAGTTTAAATATGTACAAAGTTTCCTAATAAGCTAAAACATATTCCTAATCAATAGAGAGTTTGAAACTGGAAACATCACATGGTCATGGACCGATAGAAATCCCACATCTGTCACCTAAGATACAGGAGCTCTGACATTCTGACGTTCAACAGAGATCTTGGAATGACATCAGTTTAACGTTAGTCATTTAAAAGTCAGTGTATTCAATTCTCAGATTGACCCGTAGATTTTGTTGGAATTTTTAAATTATTAGAAAATGATAATTGATATGGTTATGGCAACCACAACATTGCAAGAAACTACAGTAAAAAATTGTAATATGCTACAATAAAAACTGCAGTTTCACAAATTACCAGCCAAAGTTTCACAAACTACAACATGCTCATTTGCCTCTATAAATATGGGAGGAACCTATAAAGATTAAGGAACTGAGAAAGAAAATTATCTCCTTGAAAATTCTCTTATATTGTCTTTATGTTGATGAAATTTCAAAATGATTTAATTGCTTGCAACTAATAATCTTTACAAAATATTCTGGACTTGAATGATGCTGGGAGACAAATTTACGATAACCTTATAGATATCGGGCCAAGTATTGTCTCAAAAACAAATGAAAATCAAATATCTTGATCTAGATGTTCAAACATTGTTAGTCTACTATAACCACCCTAATAATATTGTCACAAAAGTAATAAGCTTTGTCATTGAGAGTTTAAAAAAAAGTTGTGATCTTTAAGAAGAGAATAAAAACCCTTCAAAATTGCCTCAGAAATCTTAAAGAAAAAAAAGAAGAGAATAAAAATCTTCCAAGTGTACTGCTGTGCTGCTGCTACCAGCACCTGTCCCTCTACCAATTATGTCAAATCTAGTCAGCAGACATAGAGATGGACATATCTCAAAGAAGAAGAAGAAGCTCCCGTAATTACTCAGAAGGGTAACCAAATTATTTCCATAGAGAGTAAGAAAAGAGAGGAGAGAGAAAGAGAGAGAGAGAGAGAGCTGAGATGGGAGGGATGGAGGAGAGAGAAAGGCTAGTTTTCCTTGCAAAATTAGCTGAACAAGCAGAGAGATATGAAGGTGATGATCCTCTTTTTTTTTTTTTTTAGTTTGGTTCTTAGATTGTAGGAAGAAAACAGAGAACATAAAGAGTATATATTTTAATTTTGTGTAATTGGTGTTTTTCTGTGAGCTGGTTTTGTGCCTGAAGAAGAATTGTTCACATTTAAAAGGGGCAAGAATTTACACATCTTTGAAGGAAAATTTAAATTAAAATCTTGAGGGGTTTCATGAGAGAAAATTCTAGATTCCTGGGATTTCTGCAAGTGTTCATCTTGGGGCATTCTCCCCTGGTAAATTAAAATCATGTTGGATCTACAACTGTTGACCTTTATTGGGGATTTTAATTATGTTTTTCCTATTTTGCCTATTTTCTTAAGTGTTGCCAAGTTTTGTTAAGTGGATTGCTCCCTAATATAAACTTGCTGGTCAAAATGCTCTATGGTTAGTTTTGCACTGTCTGTTATTGTAGTTTTTATTGTTTCTTGTGTTTGATTTAATTATCTATTATTTATGAAAAAGTTATGATTTATCTATGATCATATGGCAAAAATTAGAATATATAGAGAAATTTTCCAATCTCTGCAAGTTTGTTCTTTCCCTGTTATGGTTATTTATGCTCATCTGAAAAAAGTGATATCGAGAATTGTATTGTTAAAAAAAAAAGGGAATTCAAATGAATTTCGTTTATTCTCGTATACTGTTTAGACGGAAAAACTACTCACTGTAAAGAGTGAGATGGGAACTTTTGTGATCAAAACCTTGTCCTATGGGTCGAAATGAAATAAAGAAGAAAAGAGTCTAATGTTGTGTTCCTTTTTCATTGAAGAAATGGTGGAAGCAATGAAGAGGGTTTCTAGAATGGATGTAGAGCTGCTGGCAGAAGAAAGAAACTTGCTATCGGTGGGTTATAAGAATGTGATTGGATCAAGGAGAGCATCATGGCGTATTCTCTCGTCAATCGAGCAGAAGGAAGCGGCAAATGGGAACGAGCATGCTGCAAGAATGATAAGGGAGTACATGAAAAGAGTCGAAAATGAGCTAGTGGCTATTTGCAATGACATATTGTCGATTATTGCCATCCACCTCCTCCCATCCTCAACTGCTGGAGAATCTGTCGTGTTCTTCTACAAAATGTGAGCATTAATCTTTGTGGGATAGAAATTTTTTTTCATGAATTTGTTATAATTTATTATTATGGTTATCTACATTAGAATATAAAGGTATAACCCTCAACCTTCTCCACTTTTGGTGTAGCGGGAGACTTTAAATGGCATTAGAGCAATATACTGGTTCAAAGGCTTAAATCCCCTTGCCCATGAGTGCAAAATGATTAAAAAGATATTGATGCATGAATCTAGGTTTCGGCTCTCAACTTGCGGGGGCACATTAGAGTATTAAATTATAGACTTCAATGCTTACCACAAATTCAAAGTTTCGGTGTAGTGAAAGGTAACTTTAATAATCTATGTATAGTATTGTTATTGATTAGGATTCTTTGATATCTCATTTCTTGATTCAATCTTCTACTTTGTGATACAATTTTATTGATTATTCACTATTTCAACAACTAAAACCAAGAATCTCTATGCGATATGAGAACTTTCATTAACTAAACTTCTTTACAAATCCTTGCATGATACCTGTATGTTCAATGGCTAGATTACTAGGGAAGTTCACAGGCGAAGGACCTGGCAGGTGTTGTGAATCAGATAGCAATGTTTAGATGGATTTATAGACATAATCTTACATAAAAAAAATAGCTTTTGTCAAGATATGACCTTGCAAAGGTATATACCAAAGGCGGAAACTCCTGTACTTGTTTATATATCAGATACAATTGTCTACTGTTTTAACATGGTAGATTTCTCTCTGATTATTCCTCCAATTAAGAGGAATGAATAACGGAAACTGGGTCTCCGATGAATCCGCTGATGATCGGAATCTTCCTCCTCGTAACCTGCACACGGAAAAACTCATTAACCAGCGCCAGAATTTGAATCCCTCCAAAGATAGTAAAGAAAACTGTAAGTGCGGCTAAAACCCTAAAGAGAGTTAGGTTAGAGAATGTTACCACTGTACATTCCTTATATAGAGAATTAAGAGAATTAAACGGTTATAATTAGAGACGGAGGGGGAAGGGGAGAGAGAAGTGCGGCTAAAACTCTAAAGAGAGTTAGGTTAGAGAAAGTTACCGCTGTTCATTCCTTATATATAAAGAATTAAACAATTATGGTTGGAGAGGGGGGAGGGAGGGAGGGAGGGACACATGTCACTGTTAGATTGATCGGGATAAGGCGGTTTATGCGTGGATTGTTGTCCTTTGTTTTCAAAAAGGGGAATGCTGTAAATGTCAGACAGGTGTATAGGGAAATATTTTTCCCTGTTTAAACGGTCTTATGATAAAGGATCCCGCTCATGGCAGAAGTGAGCTCGTGGTCTTAGGTCATTCCTGTGTCCTAGCTTTCTGCTTGATATTTTCCCGACCCCCCTCTATGGTGGGGTGCGGAAAATTGGTGACGTATCTCCTCTTATCACGTGTTTTGTCACGTGGGGAGGTGTTAATGTCAACGTAGCACTCATATTTTTATGGTATAACACCTATGAATCATGGAATGTTACATGACTTCAGCTATATCAAGATATCACCATCCCCAAGATATATTTGTTTCAAGTCCTTTTCTAAATGAAGGTGGAATGTAACTTATCGTCATATTCGCTCGTCGTGATGATCTAGTCTTTGTAATTTTTAGCCCATGTATCATAACTACTATCCTATTGACTATCTAGACTGTTGGACATTGCAGACATGCAGTTGTTTTAGAAAAATAAGTCTTATTTTTGCAGAGACATGAAAATACACCAGAAAAAAACTACCTAACTGTTCTTGGATTTAGATTGTTATGTTGGGTTCAAAAAGTTTTACTGGTTTTTTCATTTGTTCCTGTTTTTCGATCTTGATTAGCAAATTAGTTTGCTTTACTCTTTTTAGCTTTACTCTTTTATGTTTTTACAATTTGGTTGCACATTTTTATATGAAATGAAAATGTGCACCTGTCATAGTCTTATGTAGATGCTTGCATGTTGATAATGGCTTACTATGGTTGAAGATGATAGAGTGTTGCAGTGAAATCTTCTTAAAAATCATTTTAAATTTTTTTTTTAATGTAGGAAAGGAGATTATTACAGATACTTAGCTGAATTCAAGGCTGCAAATGAAAGAAAAGAAGCTGCAGACCAATCGCTCAAGGCGTATCAGGTGTCTTTTACTTTTCCTTTTTTTCATCATGTTGTTATTATGTATTATTTATTTTCCTTTTTTAAAGTTGGGGGCTTGTCATTTCTGTGACTTGAGAAAATTTTACTTAAAAACAACGCAGGCTGCCACAAGTACTGCGATGACTGATCTTCCGCCCACTCATCCAATAAGGCTTGGTCTTGCTCTGAATTTCTCTGTTTTCTACTATGAGATACTCAATTCACCTGAGAGGTAAGTATGACACACCCCAAAACTAGCGGAGATAAGTGACGAACTTTAATGATGGTTGGCTTCGATGCTTCAACAATGCTGGATAACTTGACTCTTAAGACACACTGACACCCACCCTCCCACACTCACCCACACTTCCACATGCACATGCCTACAGGTACATCCTCACACGCTTGCGCACGCACACGCTTCCATGCGAACACACATATACCCACACACACTCGCTCACATGCCCACATGTATGCACACGCACGTCCTCATCCTCATGTGCACGTACATGCGGACACACCCCACACTGACACTTATGTCCCCACGCCGGCACACACATTCATAAAATAAACATATATCCAGACCATCAGGCTTTGGCTTGGGTGTCGCTGAGATAGACACATATCCAGACTACCGTTTTGGCTGGTGTGTTTCTGACATAGACAGATATCCAGACAATCAGCTATGATTTAGGTATGTTGATGATTTGACATGTAGTGTTCTGTGTGTGCTTCATCATCAAGACACTGGCTAAGCCTATCAGCTATGATGTGAGTGTGTTGATGATTTGACATCTAGTGGTCTGGGTATATGTGACATCAGTAAGACACCGGCCAAGATCGGGGATGGACCCACCAGATCGCATTTACGTGAGTGTGTGTATCCTACTGGTGCATTCTTCACTTTGCTTTTGGCATCATATGTGTCACCCACTGTTATGGGTATCTAGTGCAAGTTCAATAATTAGTTTCTTCTGTTAGTACTTATTTATTTCTGAAAATAGAATCTTCCTTTAGTCAATGTGGTGGTCATGTAAACGAAGAATTCACCTCCAACGAGTTATTTCTTATACATCATTGTATGCATTCAAGCAGAGCATGTCACTTAGCTAAACAAGCATTTGATGAGGCTGTTACAGAGCTCACTACCCTTAGCGAAGAATCCTACAAGGACAGCACACTTATAATGCAGCTTCTCAAGGACAATCTTACATTATGGAAATCTGATTTGCCAGATGAAGGAGGTAAGCTTTTTGAAGCTCACTCTTGATGGCCCTAGGATATTTTTCTTTTTTAACTTTGTGACCAACGAGTGTTGATATTTTTCTTGTGTTTGTTGATCTACTCTTATTCTTTATAAATTTAAGGATTATTTGCATATATACCCCTTAAATCATGTGTATTTGCAAAAAGACCCTCCAAATCTCAATATTTACAAAACTACCCCTCAAATCACCAGTTTTGGAAAAACTTACCCTCAAAGCAATTAATCATAAACTTTGATAAGCTAAGTTATAATCACAATGTAAAAATTATCAACAAAATAGTTAAATTTTTAGCACCAAGTTGATGATTTGTTGATTTTAGGGGTATTTTTTCACAAAGTTGATGATTTGAGGGGTAGTTTGGAAAATACTAAGATGTGGGGGGTATTTTTGCAAATACCCATGATTTAAGGGGTATATATGCAAATAACCTTAAATTTTATTGCGTGCAAGGTACCAAATTCAGTTTCCTATTAACTTCATATATGTCATATGAAAGTTGATTTTGTATTTAATTTGAAGACACACGTACACTCCTTTTTGTGTGCATGTGCATGTCTGATGAGAGAGGAGCAGATTATAGAAAACTTCATCCATCCATTTACCCACTTTTTCTTATTTTTGTCCTTGGATATAATTTTTTATAAGCATAAATGATCTACATAATGACTTAATTTTTTTAAGAAAAGAAAAGAAAAAAAAACAAACAAGTGGAGTATTAGCACCTAACTTTTGCAAGAAGTGATTATGAAACAATGACTTCAAAATTTTATCTGACATTCTTTAGCAAATTTATTTTCCCTTCGCCATTTGAACTACTACATCCTTTCTAAATGCCCTTTTTTATGGAACCATTGCTTCATCTTTGCAGGGGACCAATCCAAGGGCACCAATATCGATATGGAGGTAAGAAAATCGCAATCACTAGGAACCACTTTGATAGTAAATACCTGCACAACTAGAAGTTATTAGCGAATATGTCATATGTAATTATGTATACATTATCTCAATGATCTTTTTCCTGCCAAAGGACATTTTCTTTTCTTTATGAGTTCATGATTATTATACTCATCAAATATTTATTAGTTTGTTGTTTCTGCAGGAGTAGTTGTGTGCAAAAGCTAATGGCTCTTTTATAAAGGGGCCTTTGGCATGTTGCTGATATTACTAGTACAGGCTAGCAAAATCTACAGTTCTTAAATGAAGCTTTTGGAACTGTTACTCATATTAGAGATCGGTGGCTTCTTTCTATGTATTAAAAGGTTGTTATCAGCACTTGAAGGTGTCTTCTGTTCTCCTTTGAGTTTGCTTTGCTTGGGTATATGTAAGACCGTATGTATGAAATTATGAGCTAAGAATCAACTAATTTCTTAAGAAAAATTGTATATTGCATTTGTGGGTGTAAATGATTTGATGGTAGTGAACTAATCCTAAGGATCGGCAACAAAACTCGAAGCAGCAATTGTCTTTCGAAACCTAACAAGTTTGCCAGAAATTGGAGAAACTGATATCAACCTGTCAAGAAAACAAATGCAGCCTGAAAATAGGGATCCCAGGATGGAAGTATTAATGTGCTTTTGTTAGCTTGTTAAATTAAAGAAAGTTGTTTCATCCAGAAATGAAATTGAAGGTAATATGCATGGTAGACAACAATCAGTACTAAAAATAGAAAAGCCATACCTATACTTGGACGATAACCATCATATGTCACAGCTCGGATTAGCTGCACAAATCATGCCAAAATAGAAAACTCATGACCATTCAAATAAGGAAACCTTTTCTTCCCCTTTTTCCCATCTTCAAATCTTCAATAGCTCATTAATCTCCCTCTTCTCTAAATCCATTTACATCTCCAATGGCCTCAGAGTCAAACTCTGATGCCATTGGGAGCCAATCATCTCCAAATCTTATTCCCTCTGATACTGTTTTAGATGATGAGAGCAGGCTTTCATCCTCAAATCCATCCCCATCTCCAATGACCTCTGCCTCAAATTCTAATGCCAACATGAGCTCATCATCTCCAAATCCTATGCCCTCTGATTCTACAACAAATGGTGAAAACAGGCTCTCATCATATCCAATGACCTCTAATCCCAATCATAATCCTACTCCTTCAAATCCTGTACAATATGATCATCAAACAACTTTCCCCCCTCCACCAAGGCAAAGTTATAATTTCCAACCATCATCTAATGTACCTCCAATGACCTCTAATGCCAATCATTATCCTACTCCATCAAATTATCAAAATTATCGCCAACCTCGACCGAGCCAATACTATGAACTTTTCCAACCATCATACTACCCTTCACCCCCACATTACTATTATGATCCAGCTTATGTTCCTCCCCCTGATGACGGTCGCAAAAAATATTGCCTGTGTCGTCTAATTCTAATAATCATCGCCTTGGTTATTGACCTAGCCATCATTTCCTACTTTGTTGATCTTGCTTATAAACCCGATCATCCTAACTTCTCCCTCTCCTCAGCCACAGTCTCCTCTTTCACAACTTCCACAAACTTCTCTACCATCTCATACGATTTCAAACTCAATTTCTCCATCGAAAATCCTAACAAACGCATGGACATAGATTATGTTGGAGTAGAGACCACTGTTACATATGGCATTCATACCATCGCAACAAATGAACAGCATAAGTTTTTTCAGAATGCTAACGGGACAATAAGCAAGGAGGTGAGGGTAGTAGAGGTGGATAATGATGTGAGTTCGCATGCAATTAAGGGAATCGAGGATGACGTTGCGAAGAATCATGGCGAGGTGAAGTTTGGGGTGAAGATGGAGGCTTACTTGAAGTTCAGCAAGATTCATTGGCTTCCGAGATACTACGGGGCGTCTTGTCCTGATGTTAAGTTTCAATTTGTGAATGGGACGGCGAGGGGAGAAATGGTTGGGCCTGCGATTACCTGCAACAGCGTCAAGGATTGGAGGTGATGGAGATGGCATGTATTTAATTGTAGCAGTCTGAGATTTGTAAACATACTCTATCAAATGTTATGAATGATCACTTCTCTTTTCTTTTTTGAAAGTTGTTTAGTATGTTATTGGTATCAGGACACAAACTTTTCTCTGTTTTATGTTATTATGTTGTCCCTATTGTAATTTGCAGAAGCCAAGTTTCCCATATAAATGATTTAGAGATAATAAATTGTCAAAAGGATTAGAAATAGTTTATAGAAGAAACTAATTATAATGTCATAATGCAATGTACATCATGCGTTCAGTGTGTCATGCATTTTTATAAAGTTCGACCGTACACCTATTTTGGCTATCGCTACAAGTAACAACCATCAAGTTCTTCGATGTTAGTTTGACCAGCTCTTTTGCAACCATCTGCTAACAATGCAAACTGTAGAAGGATACAAGCATCAAAATGAAGAATTTCAAACCTAATAGCTCAAAATGACAGCAATAAGCACAATTTTGCTTTCATGGAAACAAATAAATAGGGAACAAGAGATCTTAAAACATACGATTCTACCAATCATTTATGCCAAGTTAAATCCACAACCCGTCATCGGATACCTTATGGTCTCCATGGAACTAAGACATTGCAAGGAATCAAACAAATATCAGAAACCACATTTACAAGTGAAATCAATGAGGCCATTACAGCTACTTTCAGAAACCCAAGCTAATAATTATCATACGAGTCTAGCATCAGGCAAAGACTCGGAAGCCAAATTTATGCCTTGAATCGAATAACAACACAAGCTATATCATCTTTACTGTCTCTGTTCAATGCTTCAGCGGTCAACTGCTTTGCTGCTGCTTGTGGATCGTTAATTTTTATAGCAAGATCAACTGCTTCTTGATTGTTCATAACCTGGAAAAGTGAATCGAACAAGGCTTAAATTTTGTTAAAAGATTATTAACAAAGGCTGGAAAAAAATGGTCAGTAAATTTTAAAAAACCACAAAGAAGTTTTGGCCAATTTTGATATAACCCTGAAAAAAATTGGAAACATCAAACCCCCAAAACTTTTGCATTTTTTGAATCTATTTTCAATAACCCCCAGCTGTTTGGGGGTTATTTGAAATTTTTTGTGGCTTAAATGACATTTCTAAACTTTTAGATGGTTATCTCAAAATGGGCCAAACTACTTTTTTTTTGGGGGGGGGTTTGGTTACATTTATCCCAAGTTTAATGCTAACCTTCCAAAGACCATCGCTAGCAAGAATGAGTAGTTCAGTATCTGAATATATATCTTGTACGGTAACGTCAGGATCTGAACGCAGATGAGATTTGAGGCTCTTGTCCCCAAACGCACGGGAAACAGCTAATTGACCATTAACTCTTGGGACATCTCCTAAAGATTAACAAAAATAGATATTATTTAGATGTCCTTATCCTAGATAATTCAACAAGAAACTAGCAACAGGAGTAGATAATGACACAAAATGAATGAAATAAGCAATAAATGTATCTCTAATGCACACATGCTAATGTTAGAATAAGAGAGCGAATACATGCTAAAAGAATTGAGTGTTAACTAGTGTGATAACATAAGGTACCCAAGCAAGCAATGAAGATTAAATGTACAATAACTGTATGATAGCTTGCAGATGGTTAAGGGCAGGAAAAATAGATTCTTCATTATTGTTTCTCCAGTCGAGAAGGCTCAATGTAAGGATTGGCCAAAAAAATTATCGCTAGTAAACTCTTAACCGGACTTCAAAGAGTATGGGTAAAGTTGTCGTCTTGTTCATTGAGGCAACAAAGGTAACTTCTGAAGAACAGGGGAAACTAGGGGATCTAGCTACCCACCTCAATCACAAAGAAACCTACCAGAAAAATGTAGCCGGTGACAGCAGTTCTTTTCCTTTTTATTCTGCTTCTCACTTTGGTCAGGGTGGGGTAGTGGTTGCGGTCATTGGAGTTGGCTTTTTTTTTTTTTTTTTTGGTGTTTGTGGGGGTGGGGTTTTTGTTTTATACCCAGTTACCCACATGACATGGATCAAGGTTATATTTACACTTTTCTGAAAGAAAAAATATCACCTTTAATAAAGAAATTTTGAGCTTGATCTTCGGTATTCCATGCAAACGAATAACTACTTTTGGTAATATTTTGGAGAATGTTCCTTCTGCACAGTTTAAACTATCTGAAAAGCTTCCATTAAATATGCTATATATGGGTGAGAACACTGGAAAATTAATATGAGCAAATATGTATGTGGTGATGCTAGGATTGCCGCAAATATTTTGGGTAATAATATCTGTCAAAAACAGGAAAAAAATACTGAACACTTTAATCTTCTATGTCTTCATTTCATATGTGTATGCATGTGTGTAGAGTCTATAGACAAAATATCCAAACAAACATATAATGAGAACTAGTTTAGGGATACGGATAAAACCTGGCATATTCGAAACAAAGCCACCTCTTGTCTCTATACTACCCCGTTCTATGCTTGGCTCATGATCAACAGTCAGTTGTATTGCTTTCCCACCTTTTGCTACAACTCCTCGTGAATCACCGACATTAGCTATCCATAGCTTTGTGCCATTTATGAGAATGGCAGTAACAGCAGTAGATCCACCTCGTCCAAGGTCAGGACTGTGAGAAAGAATTGCCTTGTCAGTCTTGTCGTATGCTTTTGAAATGGCTCTATCAGGATGGGTCCAGAATTCTTCCTAAGTCAAGAGGAGGAAATCGGATTACATTCTGTGTTCTTTATTATTTTTTATTATATATCCAAATAACAAGGATGGAAAAAGAAACAACTATTGAAAACATACCTCTTTTAGAATATTAGCAAACAAATGCTTCTGTAAGTATGCAGGCACACTATCTCCCAAATGGCCATCAAAAACAGCAAATAGGCCAAGCTCCTGCCCTTTAACGTGGACGAATTTGGCAACATGAAAATCCTCCATAGGATGATTAGCCTTTCCTTTTACAAGGCTATAGCCATAGCTAACTCTGATGTTACCTTGATAACTTTTTCCTTTACCCGCATTTGATGAAGAATGTCCTGACGACTAAAATTGTAAAACTAATTAGGCAGGAAAAATATTGATAGCACTTTATCTTATAAATTTCCACCATATTACACGCTCAAAGAACATAAATCTACCAAAAAGGAATCAGGAATTTCAGATTATCATAATAAAGGAATTTCATAGTACAAATCCCACAAACCTGCAATGAAATGGGTATTTATGAAAAGCTTGGGCACTGTAGTTGACCAAGTACTGTAAAACATCCATCTTTCGTGCACGTAAATGTTGGTGATTTGGTTCTAAAGAAAAGTTTTTTGGGCACTCTAGTTCATGCCATTCACTAGAACTAACAGATGATTAACAACTACTCCAAGTTACAGAAACAAATAGCATGTGTTTAAGCTTCTACTACTTTTAGCATGGGCGGGAAATGTACTTTGTTTTCCTTTTCCTGCAGTATTTGATTAAGGCAAATAGGCCTGACATGTGGTAAAGGGTTGGACTTTTCAGTGGAGGAAAATTACATATTGGACCCATAAGTTGGTCACTGCATTAGTATTAATCTATTTTCCCCTCTGGCTTGATTTATACTGACTATTTGTGCCGCCCCCTTGTGGCACAAATAATCAATATAAAACTTATGGCTTTTAAGAGAATACTCTGTGGAGTCATTGCGTGTTCAGAACTTGAAGAACCAGCCAAACAGAGGGGGAAAATAGAGAAAGGAGAAAGATCTCCAAACCCGGGTCTTCAAAACTACTTCATTTCATTGGGTTAAAGTCAAGTATACTCCATAATAACATGGGTAAGAGGATAAACATACACCGTAAGCAACTAATGGATCTAAATAATTTACACAACAAATGTCACTAATTTTTAAAGTTGATGTGATTACGATAAAATGATTAACACCGATGCAGTGACCAACTTAAGCTATTCTGTCACTCTTTATAAATAACACGTTGTCTCCTCATATTCTCAATTAATCAA
Organism: Asparagus setaceus; assembly: GCA_012295165.1. NCBI lineage: Eukaryota > Viridiplantae > Streptophyta > Magnoliopsida > Asparagales > Asparagaceae > Asparagus > Asparagus setaceus. Next base: position 22,196,388 of record CM022706.1, read on the forward strand.
GAATTTTTCCAAATTTATTTTGTGCAATTAAACTTCTTAAATCTAGAAATTAATTAACGTCGTAAACTATGAGATAAGAGTCTATTAAAAACACTAAAAAGAAAAGGCCTAAAACTGACCCAAAAAAGAACAATAGCAGTTTGATGAATCTTAGGTGCATCAGCTAATCAGATGACATGACCCACAAGTTGTTTGTATGGAAAGGAGGATAACATATATAACCTGATTCCATTACTATAAAAGAATTATGCTGTTTCTTAGATCAAGTCACAAAGCAACCTATGGAGAAAAGCAAATCCATTGATTACCAAATCAGAACATCAGTCTATAACATCACATACAATATCAGTTATTCGTAATGTAGTTCAGTGTGATATACTCTCCTTTTTGTTTCTTTTGGGTGTCATAAGAGCTCTGCACCTAGTACTGCCAGGGTTGAACTCCCATGCCCCCAATCACACTAGGAGCCCAGTATCCCTTTGGTTGGATATGCTTGAGATGTCAATTTTTTATATCTTGTTTAATTGCATAAAATGAATATTTTTCCCTTGGACATCTATAGGCTTAAATTTCTAAAGGAATTTCCTTAAAAAAACATGGTTAGAGGCAATGTTACAGAAGGCGCTAAGCGGACTAGGCGTTTGAGCTAGCGCCTAGACGCCTATGCGTTTGGCTATTTTTAAAATTATTTAACTATAATAATTAATAAAAATATGTATTAAATTAATATAAATTTTAAAAAAATTAGATAGCAATCTTAGATCCACAATAAACCATGCATACTTAAGTACTAAATAGCCAAAATAATAACTAATAATGTTATAGAAAGCGCTAGGAGGCCTAGCCGTTGGACCCGACGCCCAGAGCCTAAGAGGTTTTCTTTTTTTATTTTCTAATTACAATAATTGATAGTAAATATCAATGTTATAGAAAGCTTAGGTGCTGGACTGGTGTCTATGCGGATTTCTTTCTTCATTTAAGTGGTGGTTGTGGAGGTTTTGCTGGAGGTCGGAGGAGATAGTGGAGGTGTTCATATTTGGAGTTTAAAGGAATTTGAAGGAGGTTGGAGGACGTGGAGGCTGCAATACAGAAAATCATAATCAATGCCTAAAGGGTGCAGTCCACGTAAGCAGACAATACTCCCCTAAACACTTTCAAAATCTAGGTGGGCAGCCTAGGCACTGCCCAAGCGCTAGGCGGTAGTTAGGCGGCCTAGGCGTATGCCTAGGCGGACAGGGCGAAGGCTTTTTAAAACAGTGGTTAGAGGATGGATTCCATCTAAAATGAAGCTTGTGGAAAGTTTCAAACTTGACATCTGTGCATAAAAACACAAAGCAGTAGTACATGCTTGTGAATAAGGAGGAAGTGAATAATGTAGAAAGCTTGTAAACCCACTTGACAACAACATATCATACAGATACTGACGGTTGTCAGTAATGCTACTACGTATTATTAGCATGACCTGTAATTTGTTTACCTATTTCCTTTCCTTCTCACTTAGTTCGAACTACACTACTTTCAAAAATCAACTTTCCTAACTCCTGACACAAACTAAATTATTTGGAATTGCAGGGTTAGAAAACTGCAAAGATTCGCTTTTTAAGGAGAGGGATCATATAAATTCCATCAAATCTATTTACTCCATTCCTCACTTCCACTTTTGAGAGATAATGAGGAAAAGAATTTGATTTCCAATCAAGCTAAAACCAAATTAGAAATTAAAATACAACCCGCAAACGGGTTATGTAAGTTAAGCAATCTATCTGGACAAACTTTGTGCCAACAGAACCTGATACTTTCTGCGTAAGACTGACATATTTAGTCAAAGTGTTACAGGCATCATACATCTAAACTGAGTAATAAGCAAGATCAGTAAAGTCACCCTCAAAGAACTCATATTAGCAAGCCACTTAGCAGTAGCTATTCTCAGTTCTCAATCTAACTTACATCCCCCAACTAGAAATCAAAAGCCAGTAGAAGAAAATAGATTTCACATGCTACAGAATCAAACAAAAAAGGAACATAATTCACCAAAACCGTAGCTTTACCCCAAACAGATATATTCAATTATACGAAAGTAGTAATAAATGCCCAATTATATCATCAGTAAATCAAGGGGGGGAAAACAAATAATTCGATCAACCGGTCTTTCTCACCTGAGAAAATCCAGGCTTGAAGCAGCATAATCTATCCATATAAAAAAAATTCTCCAATTCCTCCCCCTTCTCCAATCAAATCACAGCTCTCTACTACTTCATCCGATCGTCAAGATTCGATTTTGATCCAAACCCACTTCCCAAAACCCGATTTTTTCCACAGAAAAAGATTCCTGAAATTTCAATTAGATTTAACTTAGCCCACATCGAGAAAGGCAACAAAAGGGGGGCGAGAAATCAAATGGGTTGGCAGCAAAATATCTTACCGAACCAGTCAACAGCCTCTGAAACAAGAAAAACAAGAAAAGTCTCCTCCTTTCTCTCTCCAGTTATATAAATACCTCAATATTTTTATGTGTTTTTTTTTTTTTTTTCTAAACTGTCCTCTCTCTCTCTTTTGAGTGTTGTGCGTTGGAAGGAAGAGAGAAATGAATGGGATACGAGGAGAAATCGTATGAGTAACCGTTTATAGAGTCAGAGATCAGCGGAAGAAAAATAGGAAAAGAAAATTTTAGGGAGAGAGAGAGAGAGCCTGTTGACTTTGGTGGCTGTGAAAAGACAGAAAGGGTATGGCCAAAGGACTGAAAGTGAGACGGGAATTTATTGGGGGGTGTTCCTAGATAATTACCATAAGGCAAAATGCCCATTTTGTCCTTTCATGATGAGTCAAGTTGTACTATAATGAATGGTTGACTTGGTTTTTAGCTCCTCACTTTAGGAGGACCACATGGGTTTGCAAAGAAGTGAGTCAGGGTTGGTCCTGTTTGATGGTATGGCCTCAATTGAACGGACTCGTTCGATACAAGTTTTGTTTCATTAACAAGAATATGTTACATTTTGTCACTGTGTGATTCTTTGTCAGTCCCATCACCAAACAGGCCTTAGGCCAATAATCCATTGACATTTCTTAGTTAGGTGACACTACAGTTCAAAACTGATCAAATCAAATTATTACTATTAATGCTATCAAGGGGGTGTTTGGCTATTTGAAAGTGAATTAAAAATGTGAAAGTCACTTTTTTTTTACAAGTGAGAAAGTGTATCCACATCAAAGACGCAAGTGAAATACGTTGTTTGTTTACAAAGTCAAATTATTTTGAAACTAGAAAAGTAAAGATGAAGTGACAATATTATTTTATTTACTTCTTATTATAAAATCATATTATATTTTAATGGTCTTTGAAGCTATAAATAGATGAACCGAATGTGAGTATTATTCATTAGATAAAATTACTCCATTACTTGTTTCACAAAAATAAATTATTTGTAAAATTTTTCTTTATCTTACCATCCAAGACTTGTCTAATGGTTATATTGCTTTTACATTTTATATTTTTGTGTAGCAATTGTAGTAATTTGAGGACAAAGAAGCAAATAGTAAGAATTCAAGGGACTAATATAGAAAGGTCTAAAAAATAAAGTCAACTTTGAAAAATCGGTACGCATTGTCTATAGAAGAAAAAAAATCATCAGGTGCTATTTGTGTTTAAAAAAATTGAAGAGATTTAATTAAAAATTATTTTCTAATTGATTAAAGTGGTCCCCGCTCCACTTTCATATGACATCGGCACTTTTCTAGGGGATGTAGAATATGCATTAAATCCTACGTGGCAGAATTTTTGTATTTCACTTTCATATGTACTTTCAATAAAACAAACACTTAAAGTGATAAAAGTGAGTCAGTTTCTCACTTTCACTTTTCACTTTCATATAAACAAACACCCCCTCAGTGCACAGAGCGAAAATTAACGATCCCGCGGATCCATTTTGATTTTCAAGTTTGGGTTTGAACTGTGAGTAAGTATGGCAACTGATTTTCAAAATCTTTTTGTGATTTAGACTGAGATATGATCTCTTAACTAGAGAACCAAATAATTAACTGTTATGGTCATAACCACTAACCAGTGATTAAAGAGAAAACAAAGGCGATGGATAAGCAACTTGGCGAAACGAACCGAGCCTCCGCTTTGCAGAGCCAGGCGCATTCAAACCGCCATGACCCAATGAACGACTATCACCATAGCCGACGCGAGGTCAGGCAAGTCGGCCCATCAAGAACTCCTTCCTCGACGACGCGAAGGCGGTGATGGTCGTCGCCTGGCGATTAAGCGCCCGGGCCGTTTCCGCGTCGCCCGTCCATCGGACGGCATAGAGTCGACCGGCTATCACATTCCAACCGCAAGTCCGCCGGACGACACGAAGGCGGTGCTAGTCGTCCTCCCGGCCCGTCGCTACTCTGACCCGTCCTACCGGTTGTCGGCCCTTTCCCAACGATGCGAAACAAATTTAGGCCTCTTCTTAGCCACCCGCCCTCGTGGACGACGCGAAGCGACCACGGTCGTCCATTCTAGTTGACTACCTCGAAAAAAGCGTCGAGGGGCCGTCGGCCACGACCTCGGCTCCACCTACTTCATCTGCGTGGCTTCCTCCACTCAAACGACGGTTATACGGTACTCGAGCCCATCAAGATCGCATTAAATGCGCCGACACTCTTTAACTCCTCCATCTCTCACAAGATTAAGGCACCTCGGACCCATGCATTCTGGTAGCCGTCAATCCCATCCCATTAATGGCGAATAGACCACACTAACCCTCAAACTACCCGCAATTTGACACTGTAAAGGCCGGTCCCCATATGAGACAAATAAAATGCTCGGCCAATCACGGCTCACACGTGGAGGGAAAGGGTGACTCATCGATGGTTCCTCAACCGATGGAAAGACGAAATACCCCCAACCCTAGATATAAAGAGCAACGAGGACAACAAACAAGGTAAGTGATCTCTTTTGAGTGAATTCCTGCTCTATTAGACTATCTCCTTCCCTACTAACTTGACCGTCGGAGGAACCACCGGAGATCCCAACTCCGCCCTTCCACGTGTCTCTTTCTCCCTGTGGGCACATCCCTTGACTGAACCCGGCATCGGGCATTAGGAGAGAAGGCGGACTCCGCTCTCTTAAAAGCTAAACTCACCCGAGGTTAGTGACTGTGATTATATACATCAACATTAACAAATAGTTTGATAATTGTTCGAGTAACTATTCGGTCATATTTGATTCGATAGTTCATTTACCACTAAACAAATATTTTTAGTATTCGAGTTTACTAACTAATAGAATTTAACCAATGTATATTCGATTCGCTTGTCTATCAAATATTCGTTTAAAATTTGATCATTTATTATTTGTATTATTGCACATATCTTTGTCATATTTTTAACCCACTTACCATTTCTACTTAAGTTTTATGTACTAATTTTAAGACTTAAATTATCTTAAATCTATTTTCTAATGAAAATTTTGATTTTTATTTAAATATATATACATAATATATTATAAAAAATAAATTTTTTAAGAATTTAAATACTATTTGAAAATCAAATTCTTTAGCGAATAAATATACTTTGATATTCGATAAGTATTCGTGAATATTCTTGAATATTTATCAAATACCAAGTATTCGAGTTGAATTCAAAACTCCATACATAAATATTAGAGTCCGTGATTCGAATTCGATAATTTTAAATAAATACAAATACGAACACTTTAGGATTCAATTCGATTTGATCATTTATCACCACTACTCTTAACGCAATATGATTTGTTCGTGTAGGTTATTTCTGTACATGTAATATGTGAACTCGTTTACATTGGTTTTATCGTGATTAGATAGAGAGTCAGTACGATGCTAGTTGATATGCATCATATTGAGATTATTTCTGTATATTTTTTCTTTGAACAAGAGATTATTTCGGTATAATATTTATCTGTACACTCGTTCATATTGGTCTGTATCATGATTAGATAGACAGTAGGATGCTGCCAGAAATGCATCATATTGATTATTGATACGATTTGAATGAGCTAATTATTCTTTCTTAACATATAGGTTGATAAAGGCATACCGTAGCTGTGCTAAATTTTACTTGCCTTATTCTGTTTAGATTACGATAACCAATATTTTAATGTGAATCAATGAGGGCTTTATTCGCCTACAGTTCCATATGTTAAATAAATGAGTTCCATATGTTAAATAAATGAGAATAACTTAGTATGGACAAAATAGTATGTGAATGGAGATGTCATGTTTCGCATGGAGTATTCTAGAAAGGAAAAACTTTGAGATAAAAAGTGCAAAGCTCAGTTGAATATAAAACTATATTGGTTTTTTTTTTCTTTCTCGAAACCACCTTAAAAACTCGGTAATTATATGAAAACCCCCTTTAAAATTTTAATTTATACATAAACCATCTTTAAAGTGGATTTGTGTTTCAATCAACCACCTCCTAGTCAAAATTTTCACTGAAAATTTAAAAATACCCTTAAAAACTGACATTCAATGCAAGTAACTCGTTTTGTTAATGTTGAGATCTTGTTTGGATATAAGTCACTTATCTTGAAAGTGAAAATTTAAAGCTTGATTTTTATTTTTTTAGTGAAAATTTAAGTGGAGGTGGTCGATTGCAAAACAAACTCACTTTAAAGATAATTATGTATAAATTGAAACCCCTAGAAATGCAGGGCCACATCTTACTTTTCTATTTTTTAGTGTTTGGTTCAACCTTGAAAATAAGAAAGAACAAAGAAAGATGATGAGGTGTCAACCAAACATTGCTTGACTCGACTCTCATTTAAGGAAACCCTTTATGTAAACGAGTTCACAGGTAATGTGTATAAAAATAATCTACACAAACAAATCATATTGCGTTAGAAAACAAAACAATAAATGGTTCAAGCCCATTTCCTCCTAAATAACACTGAAATGGATTTCCTTAAATAAGAGTCAAATCAATCATTGTTTGGTTGACACCTCATCTTTTTCTTTGTTCTTTCTTATTTTCAAAGTTGAGCCAAACACCGAAAACAAGAAAAGATGTGGCCCACGCATTTCTTGGGGTTTCCACTTTTTTCCATAAAAAAGTAAGTAATTAAAGAAATGCAATATTATTATGAAACTATAAAGTAGAATAGAGAAAATAGACAAGAAGTAGAGAGAGTTTTATTAACTCAATTGCTAATTATTATTAAGATTCAGATTGAGATTACAAGTGAGGTAGGAATACGTCTATTTATAGGCAAACTGATACATGAACCATATTAACTACTCATTAATGAACTTATTCATCCTAGAACATGTATTGAGTTGTTCCAAAAGAAGGTTAATGTACTAGGGGAATATCAAGGAGTAATACATGTATCAATCTTCTTGAGAAACTAAATGGACATCCACATCATTGAATTGTTTCATAACACTCCCCCTTGGATGTCCAACAATACACAAAGAATATGCCTCGTTAAAACCTTACTAGGAAAAAACCCAGTGGGAAAAAAATCCTAGTGAAGGAAAAAGAGTACACTATTCTTGTGTATTAGTTTCTCCCCCTGATTCAAATATCATTTGAGATTTTTCAACCGACGCATTCCAATATTTTTCACTAATTTCTCAAAGTTGCGATCGGCAATGCCTTGGTAAATAAATCGCTAGATTATCACTGATCGAATTTGTTGCACATTAATTTCACCATTCTTTTGCAAATCATGTGTAAAAAAGAATTTTGGTGAAATATGTTTTGTTCTATCTCCTTTAATATATCCTCCTTTTAATTGAGCTATACAAGATGCATTATCTTCAAACAAAATAGTCGGAGGATTTTCATTTTCAGGAGACAATCCACTATTCTTCCGGATATAGTGAATCATTGATCTTAGCCAAATACATTCTCGACTGGCCTCATGAATTGCTATTATTTCAGCATGAGTCGAAGAAGTGGCAGCAATTGATTGCTTCGTAGATCGCCATGAAATAGCGGTATCACCACATGTAAATAAATAACCAGTTTGAGACCTTGCTTTATGCAGGTCAGATAAATACCCAGCATCAGCATATCCAAGCAATTCAGATCGAGAATTATAAGAATAAAATAAGCCAAGATCAATTATTCCTTGGAGATAGCGAAAAATATGCTTTATACCGTTCCAATGTCGTTTTGTAGGAGATGAACTAAATCTTGCTAATAAATTCACAGAAAATGATATATCTGGTCTTGTACAATTAGCAAGATACATTAGTGCACCTATTGCATTGAGATATGGTACTTCAGGACCAAGAATCTCTTCATCTTCCTCTTTTGGTCTAAAAGGATCCTTAGCAGTATCAAGTGATCTGACGACCATTGGGGTACTCAATGGATGTGCTTTATCCATGTAGAACCGTTTTAATACCTTCTGGGTATAAGCAGTTTGGTGAACAAAAATCCCATTTTCTAAATGCTCAATTTGTAAACCAAGGCAAAATTTAGTTTTTCCAAAATCTTTGATCTCAAATTCTTTCTTCAAATACTCAACCGCCTTTTGGAGCTCTTCAGGAGTTCCAATCAGATTAAGATCATCAACATATACAGCAATGATCACAAAATTTGACCCATTCCTTTTTATGAAAACACATGGACATACAGGGTCATTTGTATAACCTTCTTTAACTAAACATTCACTGAGGCGGTTATACCACATTCGTCCAGATTGCTTGAGCCCATACAAAGACCTTTGCAATTTAATAGAGTACATTTCTCTAGGATTTGATTTACATGCTTCAAGCATGCTAAATCCTTCAGGGATTTTCATATAGATATCATTATCTAATGTTCCATACAAATAAGCAGTGACTACGTCCATCAGACGCATATCAAGTTTTTCATGCACTGCTAAACTCACAAGATATCTAAATGTAATTTCATCCATTCTTGGAGAATATGTCTCATCATAATCAAACTCGGTCTTTGTGAAAATCCTTGGGCTACAAGTCTTGCTTTATATCTCACAATTTCATTTTTCTCATTTCTTTTCCTCACAAATACCCATTTATATCCTCTTGGCTTTACACCTTGGTGTTTGGACTATAGATCCAAAACTTTTCGCTTAGCCGCTGAATCTAATTCGATTGATCGCATCTTTCCATTTTGACCAATTATTACTACCGACATTCATCAACCGCTCGGGTTCATGATCCTCGCTTCTTCCATAATATCAAGTACTACATTATATGCAAATGCATTATCGATAATTACTTCTCTTCGGTTCCAACTCTTTCTTGTAATGACAAAATTTATTGAATTTTCTATAGTTTCATTCTCTTTAGGAGTTAGCTCTTTAGGAGTAACCTCTTCAGGAGGTTGAATTTTGTCATTTGTAATATTTTGATCATTTGATCCTCTTTTCTTTCGAGGATTCTTATCTTTGGAACCAAGGGGTCTACCACGCTTCAGGCGTACTTTAGACTCGTTAGCACTTTTAATTTGTCCTTCTGGGATATCAATTTTAACTGGAGCATTTTCTGCTGGAATAAACGATTTCGTAATTCTTCTGGAATCACTAAAAGCATCCAGTAATTGGTTTGCAATTTTCTGTAAATGTATAATCCTTTGAACTTCTAGTTCACAATCTTTTGTACGAAGATCAAGGAAGTCTAATGATATTTTCCAAGTAATTTCCTTTTTCGGTTGATCTTTACCTCCCCCTAATGTCGGGAAATGTGATTCATCAAAATGACAATCTGCAAATCTTGCAGTAAATAAATCACCTGTTAATGGTTCAACATATTTAATTATAGAAGGTGATTCATATCCGACATATATCCCCAATCTTCTTTGAGGGCCCATTTTAGTTCGTTGAGGCGGTGCAATAGGAACATATACCGCACAACCAAAAATTCTTAAATAAGAAATATTTGGCTCGTGGCCAAGAACTAATTGTAAGGGAGAATAAGTATGGTAACTTGTCGGCCTAATTCTCACAAGTATTGCTGCATGTAATATAGCATGTCCCCAAGCAGATAGAGGAAGTTTAGACCTCATTAACAATGGTCTTGCAATTAATTGAAGCCGTTTAATAAATGATTCGGTTAGACCATTTTGTGTATGAACATTGTAGGCATCAAAAATTGCTGAAGAACCTCAAATATGACTAAATTATGAGAAGATCGAAGGACAACGTCGTCGAAATCTCAAGAAGCCCAACACAGGGGAAGATTGTGTCTCGCTACAGTGCGAGACACTTATGTGTGCCTCGCCACTAGCGAGACACCTTGATGTGTCTCGCTGCGAGCGAGACACTCGTGTGTGCCTCGCCACTAGCGAGACACCTTGATGTGTCTCGCCATGAGCGAGACATTTGATGTGTCTCGCCATGAGCGAGACACCTTGATGTGTCTCGCCAAAGGCGAGACACCCAGAATACTTGAAACGAGCTCTTGAAGGGTCTGAATCGATGCTGGTGGGGCCCACTTGACTTTATCAGCGCAGAGAAACGTTCAGATACTTTAATGTGCGGTTACACGCTGAAGATACGCCCACTAGGCGTGATTCTAGGGCATTTAATCGTGCCTAAAAAGCGGGAAAACCATTACAACGGTGGAAGGGCGACATTGCCTCGCCGGTTAAGGCGGCTCATGTCGCCGGCGAAGCGTATCTTGCCTACCGCCGCCCGTGAGCGGATAACTACCTCGCCCGGTGGCGAAGCGGCTTAGCTGGCGGCTCGGTACGGCGCTATGCTTGCAAATGTGGGGCACTTATGACACTTGTGTTTCTTCAGAGGGCACGCTTCCCAAAGACTATAAATACCCTCCTACGCCCACTTGGGCGGGGGTCGGCTATCGAAGGGGCAATCGAGATCCAAGCTTTGGAGTTCAAGAACACGATCCACACGGAGATTCCTCGAGTTTAAGCTTTGACTTATTCTTGAGAAGAGTAGATATCTTACCTTGCTAAGATATTTCTTTGAAGTTCTTGTTTCCTTTGCGAAGCATCAACTAAACCCGTCGATTCGACGATCGCCGCCGGTGGTCCACGGATTGGCGTCCGACGAGGCAAAGTCCCACGAAAACGTGAGATCTACACTTGTAGCATCTCTTGTTCGAGTTTGTGAGAGAGTTATTAAATTTCTTTGTAACTGAGAACTAAAAGTGTAATTTTCTCAAGTTTTACAAATGGAATCAACTTTCGACCCAAACACGATGGCGACCACAGTGGGAGCCAACGGTCTCGAGCCCGAGATCGTTGTGTCGCAGCCTTGCAGCGATCAAGCCGACCTCATGGTCGATGGACTGGATTACTTCTTCGATCAAGCCAAGTTCGAAGAATATCTCTCCTCTTCCACATCGAAGTCCTCCTCATCCCGTAAACATCGGAGGATCTCATCCCCTAAGAGGGAGGTTCGTTCTGTTGTGATGCGCAACGATTTTTGTTCGCTTGCATGCAGGCGATTTCCCCTCTTAACAAGATCTCAACTGATCTGACGAAGAGGGCTCGTCAGAGACGACGTCAAAAGATGGCTCGTCAATTAGCCAAGGCCCTGGAGTCGACGGATGGAGTTCACTATCAGACGAACTCACATGATCAAAGGCGTCAACAAACTGCAACCTCTCAACCCGTCAGCACTCCTGACAAGGAAGAATGGGTTCTTGTCAAAAGGACCCGATTGACAAGGAAGGAGCGTGCTCAAAAGCATCGTGCACGCTTTGCTCAAGCACGTGCTGTTGTTCGCAAGGCGCAAGAGTCAAAATCAAACCAGCAATCGGCTCAAAATCGCCAAGCATGGATCCCGAAGTCGACATCAAAATCGGCTCAAGACTCTGCCTCGGCAACATTCTTCACCAGATGGCTGAAAGTCAGCCAGGCTTAGCGCAGATACCCTGTTGCTCTCGAGTTAGGCGGTGGTAGCAACCGCCTCGGCGACAACCGACACCAATCGGCCGCCAATGTAGGCAGTCCTCCATGCCTTAGCAAAAAACGGACTTTTCCGCCCCTTTCTTCCACTTCTCCGGTTGAGGTATCAATTGTTAAGTCTGGAAATCCGTCAACTTCAGTGTTCAGTCGCCTTGGTCCACAATCGAGAACCAAAGTCAAAACACCAGTAATGGAATGTTTGGATCATTCAATCCATGAACAATGACAGGTTGATGGCTGTACCCAAATCCCAGGTGATGTTCAGAAATGTTCCGAGCCATCTGACGCATCTCAAACTGAAAGAGTTCCCGTTGCATCTCGTTTGAGCATCCCTAAGGGGGTCCGCGAGTTTGCTGATAAAGACAAAACGAAGCGTGTGATTCGCAAAGTCACCAAAGGCGATCAAACGCTTGTTATTCATACAGAAGCAACTTCAGATGACGAAGCCAAGCGACGGAAGTTGTCTCTCAAGTCAAATGGCCGACGTCCCCAAAAGAAGACGTGTCCTCCAATTAAGGACAACGTTACACTTGGGGGTGAAAGTACAACCAGTGACAAGCCACATCAACTGTGTCATCAGGCTGGGGGTAGCAACACACGAAAGAGGACGATCGACGAAATAGATTGTTCTTGCTCATGTGCAAAACTGATTAAGACGTTATTATCAGGATGTGCCTGTTCTGAGTCGAACGCTCACCCACAAAGAGCTTGATATTGAGCGGCTTTCCTGTTAGCGGAAGATCGAAGCCACAGTCAAGACGACATCGAAGAAGAAAGAGATCATCTATCCAATTTGATGAGTTTCCCGAAGTGACTATCAACATGGTGAACAAAGGGAAAGGACCGGCGACGGATGCAGATCCTGACTTCACTCCTGGAGGAAAGGTTGGATCTCAGATTTCTCAAAGAATGTCTCGATTGCAATTGCGAGCTACCCAACGCATCGACTATAGAAGGATGCATGAGGGAGAGTCATCTGAAGATGAAGCTTCTGACAGCAATTCGGCGATAGCTTCCGATGACACAATGTCAAGTGTTGGTCGTCATCCCAGAGAATCTTTTACAATTACTCCCGATGTCCTGGCTCAAATGTTACAAGAAGCCTTAGCCAAGCAAAGAGAAGAGCTTAAGGCCGAAATGAGAACAGAGATGGAGCTAGCCATGAGGGAGTTGCAAACCCATACGGTTGCACAACCTGGGTCCAGTCAACAGCCTGAATCCAGTCAACAAGGTGGAGTTACCCACCATAATGCCCATAATGTCGAAGACAGCGATTCGGAGATTGATGAACACATTTATGCTGATCAACCTCCAAAGAAAGCTGCATCTGATGCTCAAGGTGGAAATGGTCCAATTCTTCCTATTGGAAGTAATCCAAAACAGGGGGAAGATGATGGCGAAAGGATGAAAGAGCTTGAAGATAAAATCAATGCTTTGATGTCCACACAGGAAGTCAAAAGGACTGGTATTCCGTGTCCGTATCCTAGAGAGTGGGATTCAATTCCTTACCCGCCGAAATTCAATTTGATCAACTTCACGCCATTTGACGGGAGAGGGTCACCTACACAACACCTGATTTACTTCAAATCACATTTGGGGTGATCTCAGAAACGAGCCTTTGATGGTTCGGTCATTCGTTTGTACTTTTCGGGTGCCTTCGATTGGTATCGAAGACTCAAGGCCGGTAGCCAATCGTTGGAATGATATGGAAAGCTTGTTCCTCAAAGAACTTCTTCGATGACGACACAAGTCTCGATTGGAACCCTCTTGGATGAAAAGCGTAAGAATGGGGAGACAATTGACACTTTCGTTAAGCGCTTCAATAAGGCCATAAACCGCAAAGATCCACTAATGAGGAATTCATATTGCGAACGTGCCACAATAATCTTTCCATTGATTTGTTGGAAGTCATGGGGTCGCCCCGCCAACTACATGGAAAGATCCGAAAATACGAGGAGAACAAGCCGACGTTTCCTCGGAAGGAAGAAAGCCGAAGAGGTAAAATGACTACCGACCTCGTAGTAAATTTTTCCTCTCGTAATAGAGGAAAGACGCCTCGGATCGCCGATAGTCAAACGTTGCAACAACGACCGCCAAAAAGCTTCTAAATCGAATTCCACAGACATACTCTTTCGAGAGGCGAAGAAGTTCGATCATCTTCAAACACCTTCTTGATAACAACAAAATCAAGTTGCCTCCGATTACAAATCAAGAGGAGGTCGACAAGACTTCGGACCCTAAATACCGTATGCACTACGAGGATCCTCCATCCTACTAAGGATTGCTTAGCTCTCAAGGCCATCATCCAAGCCTTGGTCGAAGCCGGCGTCTTAACGCCGAAATAAGCCGAATGAGGAATTACTCCTCCGATGAGTACAAGAGGTTAAACTGCTTCTCCTTCTTACTCCAATAGGAATATGAGTATAAACTATTCTAAATGAATGCAGCCTAGTTTTGCAAAGAAAGCTGGGGGTGGATAATCTATGAACGAGAGGTCCACTTTCAGGTTGAGCGATCAAACCTTCCGATAGTTAGGATTGTCTCAAAATTCCTATCCTGGTCAAACCTTCCTACAGTTAGGACCATGGTCAAAATCCCCTCTCGATTCCTTCCATGAACGAGAGGTCCACTTTCAGATTGAGCGATCAAACCTTCCGATAGTTAGGATTGTCTCAAAATTCCTATCCTGGTCAAACCTTCCTACAGTTAGGACCATAATCAAAATCCCCTCTCGATTCCTTCCATGAACGAGAGGTCCACTTCCACATTGAGCGATCAAACCTTCCGACAGTTAGGATCGTCTCAAAATTCCTATCCTGATCAAACCTTCCGACAGTTAGGATCGTCTCCAAATTTCTATCATGGTCAAACCTTCCTATAGTTAGGACCATGGTCAAAATCCCCTCTCGATTCCTTCCATGAACGAGAGGTCCACTTTTCAAGGTTGAGCGATCAAACCTTTCTACAGTTAGGATTGTCTCAAAATTCCTATCCTGGTCAAACCTTCCTACAGTTAGGACCATGGTCAAAATCTCCTCTCGATTCCTTTTATGAATGAGAGGTCTATTCCAGTAACGGGTTCGTTTTCGCCCCAAGAGAAGACACAATAGGGTTCGTTTTCGCCCCAAGAGAAAACACAAATAAGCTGCAATAGTCTCTGAATGATTCTCAAGGCATCTCAATTACAATCCAAGTGGCGACCATCAAGATGAAGATGATTAGTCCAAAATCGACTTCGACATTTCAATCCATTCAAATACAAATGCAACAGTTATTGAACCCAGAATATGGATAGCGACATTGCGTAGCCGAGGTTGGCGAAGCAAAACATGGGCCTCTTCTACAAAGTTCAACGTTGAGCGAAGCAAAGCATCTTATCCAAAGTATTCCGCACTCGATAAAATACGAGGAGTCCAAAACTTTGGAGGGGTATCTGTAGGCATCAAAAATTGTCAAGAACCTCAAATATGACTAAATTATGAGAAGATCGAAGGACAACGTCGTCAAAATCTCAAGAAGCCCAACATTGGAAGATTGTGTCGCTTCTGATCGCGAGACACTTATGTGTGCCTCGCCACTAGCGAGACATTTTGTGTGTGTCTCGCCATGGCGAGACACTCGTGTGTGCCTCGCCACTAGCGAGACACCTTGATGTGTCTCGCTGTTAGCGAGACACTTGTGTGTGTCTCGCCATGAGCGAGACACCTTGATGTGTCTCGCCAAAGGCGAGACACCCAGAATACTTGAAACGAGCTCTTGAAGGGTCTGAATCGATGCTGGTGGGGCCCACTTGACTTTATCAGCGCAGAGAAACGTTCAGATACTTTAATGTGCGGTTACACGCTGAAGATACGCCCACTAGGCGTGATTCTAGGGCATTTAATCGTGCCTAAAAAGCAGGAAAACCGTTACAACAGCTGGAAGGACGACATTGCCTCGCCAGTTAGCGGGCACTCATATCGCCGCCGCCAAGGTGGCAGCCCATACCGCCGCCGCAATGAGGCAGCCGACACTGCCGCCAGTGAGCGAGGCAGCTTGGCGCGAGGCAGCTCGAGCTGCCGCGCTAACTGCAAATGTGGGGCACTTATGACACTTGTGTTTCTTCAGAGGGCACGTTTCCCAAAGACTATAAATACCCTCCTACGTCCACTTGGGCAGGGGGTCGGCTATCAGAAAGGGGCAATCAGAGATCCAAGCTTCCGGAGTTCAAGAACACGATCCACACGGAGATTCCTCGAGTTTAAGCTTTGACTTATTCTTGAGAAGAGTAGATATCTTACCTTGCTAAGATATTTGCTGAAGTTCTTGTTTCCTTTGCGAAGCATCAACTAAACCCCGTCGATTCGACGATCGCTGCTCGGTGGTCCACGGATTACGCGTCCCCGGCACAGGCAAAGTCCCACGAAAATAGGAGATCTACACTTGTAGCATCTCTTGTTCGAGTTTGTGAGAGAGTTATTAAATTTCTTTGTAACTGAGAACTAAAAGTGTAATTTTCTCAAGTTTTACAAATGGAATCAACTTTCGACCCAAACAAACATGAGCTACAGGATGTTCAACACTTATTCCAATAGACATACAATAATCATCAAAAGCATGTGATGAATATTCACCAGCATTATCTAGACGAATTTTTTTAATGGAATAATCAGGAAATTGTGCTCGTAATTTAATTATCTGAGCAAGCAATCTCGCAAATGCCAAGTTGCGACTAGATAATAAACATACATGTGACCATCTTGTTGATGCATCAATTAGCACCATAAAATATCTAAATGGTCCACATGGTGGATCTACAGGCCCACGTATATCACCATGAATTCGTTCTAGAAATGCAGGGGATTCAGTTCCCACTTTAGTTAGTGATGGTCTAACAATTAACTTCCCTTGGGAGCAAGCAACACATGAGAATTCATTAGTGTAGGCAATAAAAATTGCCTTAATCCCTGCACAGCAACTCGGGACAAGCAAAAGAGCCTAAGGGTTCATCTGAGTGAAGTCAGGCCCACCTGAGGGTTAAGTTCACCTGAATGCTTGACTTTACAAAATAGACAAAAGTGCTGATATCTCTCAAACCGGAAGGAATTGGGCAAAATGACCGGAGCAAACCGAACCCTTTGGGTCGGTTTGGTTGGCTCCGTCTCGTCGAGATAGTCGATTTTCATATATAATTCGTCCAATTCGGCGTCACGGTTTGAAAGTTACGACCGTTCTTAAGTAGCATATGAGGAAGGTCGCAGCGGCAAGGCTCCCCATTAAAAGAGGAGGGTCGCCCGGCAATGAGGCTCGACATTCAACCGAGGTTCGCCAAGCAGTGAATCTCGACATTCAGACGAGGTTCGCCAAGTAGCGGAGCCCTTCATTCAGACGAGGTTCGCCAAGCGGCGAAGCTCTTCATTCAGACGAGGTTCGCCAAGCAGCGAAGCTCTTCACTCGACCGAGGTTCGCCAAGCAGCGAAGCTCTTCATTCAGACGAGGTTCGCCAAGCGGCGAAGCTCTTCATTCAGACGAGGTTCGCCAAGCAGTGAATCTCGACATTCGTGACGAGGTTCGCCAAGCGGCGAAGCTCTTCATTCGACGAGGTTCGCCAGCGGTGAATCTCGACATTGAGCGAGGTTCGCCAAGCGGCGAAGCTCTTCATTCGACGAGGTTCGCCAAGCGGTGAATCTCGACATTCGACGAGGTTCGCCAGCGGTGAATCTCTTCATTCGACGAGGTTCGCCAAGCGGCGAAGCTCTTCATTGAGCGAGGTTCGCCAAGCAAATAAGCTCTTCATTCAGACGAGGTTCGCCAAGCAAATAAGCTCTTCATTCAGATGAGGTTCGCCAAGCGGTGAATCTCGACATTCGACGAGGTTCGCCAAGCAATGGCTCTTCACTGACGAGGTTCGCCAAGCAATGGCTCTTCATTCGAATGAGGTTCGCCAAGCAAATAAGCTCTTCATTCGAATGAGGTTCGCCAAGCGCTGAATCTCGACATTCGACGAGGTTCGCCAAGCAATGGCTCTTCATTCGAATGAGGTTCGCCAAGCGGCGAAGCTCTTCATTGAGCGAGGTTCGCCAAGCGGCGAAGCTCTTCATTCGAGCGAGGTTCGCCAAGCGGTGAATCTCGACATTGAGCGAGGTTCGCCAAGCAAATAAGCTCTTCATTCAGACGAGGTTCGCCAAGCAATGGCTCTTCATTCGAATGAGGTTCGCCAAGCAAATAAGCTCTTCATTCGAATGAGGTTCGCCAGCGGTGAATCTCGACATTGACGAGGTTCGCCAAGCGCTGAATCTCGACATTCGTGACGAGGTTCGCCAAGCGAAGCTCTTCATTCGATGAGGTTCGCCAAGCAAATAAGCTCTTCATTCGAATGAGGTTCGCCAAGCAAATAAGCTCTTCATTCAGATGAGGTTCGCCAAGCAAATAAGCTCTTCATTCGCACGAGGTTCGCCAAGCAAATAAGCTCTTCATTCAGATGAGGTTCGCCAAGCGTGGCTCTTCATTCGACGAGGTTCGCCAAGTAGCGGAGCCCTTCATTCGTGACGAGGTTCGCCAAGCAAATGGCTCTTCATACGACGAGGTTCGCCAAGCAAATAAGCTCTTCATTCGAATGAGGTTCGCCAAGCGGCGAAGCTCTTCATTCGATGAGGTTCGCCAAGCGGTGAATCTCGACATTCGTGACGAGGTTCGCCAAGCGAAGCTCTTCATTCGATGAGGTTCGCCAAGCGAAGCTCTTCACTCGGCGAGGTTCGCCAGCGGTGAATCGACATTGACGAGGTTCGCCAGCGTGGCTCTTCATTCGACCGAGGTTCGCCAAGCGGCGAAGCTCTTCATTCGAATGAGGTTCGCCAAGCGGTGAATCTCGACATTCGTGACGAGGTTCGCCAAGCGAAGCTCTTCACTCGACGAGGTTCGCCAAGCAAATGGCTCTTCATTCGCACGAGGTTCGCCAGCGGTGAATCTCGACATTCGACGAGGTTCGCCAAGCGAAGCTCTTCACTGACGAGGTTCGCCAAGCGGCGAAGCTCTTCATTCGACGAGGTTCGCCAAGCGAAGCTCTTCACTCGGCGAGGTTCGCCAGCGGTGAATCTCTTCATTCGACGAGGTTCGCCAAGCAAATAAGCTCTTCACTCGACGAGGTTCGCCAAGCGAAGCTCTTCATTGACGAGGTTCGCCAAGCGGTGAATCTCGACATTCGTGACGAGGTTCGCCAAGCAGCGAAGCTCTTCATTCAGATGAGGTTCGCCAAGCAGTGAATCTCGACATTCAGACGAGGTTCGCCAAGCGGCGAAGCTCTTCACTCGACGAGGTTCGCCAAGCAAATAAGCTCTTCATTCGAGCGAGGTTCGCCAAGCGGTGAATCTCTTCATTCAGACGAGGTTCGCCAAGCAGTGAATCTCGACATTCAGACGAGGTTCGCCAAGCGGCGAAGCTCTTCACTCGACGAGGTTCGCCAAGCGGCGAAGCTCTTCATTCGCACGAGGTTCGCCAAGCGGTGAATCTCGACATTCGACGGTTCGCCAAGCAAATAAGCTCTTCACTCGACCGAGGTTCGCCAAGCAAAGCTCTTCATTCGACGAGGTTCGCCAAGCGGTGAATCTCGACATTCGACGAGGTTCGCCAAGCAAATGGCTCTTCACTGACGAGGTTCGCCAAGCGGCGAAGCTCTTCATTCGCATCGAGGTTCGCCAGCGGTGAATCTCGACATTCGTGACGAGGTTCGCCAAGCAATGGCTCTTCACTGACGAGGTTCGCCAAGCGGCGAAGCTCTTCATTCGACGAGGTTCGCCAGCGCTGAATCTCGACATTCGGACGAGGTTCGCCAAGCGGCGAAGCTCTTCATTCGAATGAGGTTCGCCAAGCGGCGAAGCTCTTCATTCGCACGAGGTTCGCCAAGCGAAGCTCTTCACTGACGAGGTTCGCCAAGCGTAAGCTCTTCATTCGTGACGAGGTTCGCCAAGCGGTGAATCTCTTCATTCGACGAGGTTCGCCAAGCGGTGAATCTCGACATTCGACGAGGTTCGCCAAGCGAAGCTCTTCATTCGCATCGAGGTTCGCCAAGCAAATGGCTCTTCATTCGCACGAGGTTCGCCAAGCGGTGAATCTCGACATTCGACGGTTCGCCAAGCGGCGGCTCTTCACTCGACCGAGGTTCGCCAAGCGTAAGCTCTTCATTCGACGAGGTTCGCCAAGCAGTGAATCTCGACATTAAACCGAGGCTAAGACCGGTGCAAGCTTCAAAGCGAGACTTGCTCAAGAGGCGAGACTCGACCTCAATACAAGGTTCGCATGTGGAGCGGAGTTCGATCTCAACACGAGGTTCGCACGTGAAACGAAGCTCGACAGTCATGTGATGGGGTTCGCCCACAACAGTGGTTTGACGAGGCTCGCCCACAACAGTGGTTTGACGAGGCTCGCCCACAACACCAACGTCTGACGAGGTTCGCCTACAGCAGTGAACCTCGACATACAACCGAGGTTCGCCTACAGCAGTGAACCTCGACACTCAATCGAGGTTCGCCTACAACAGTAGTTTGACGAGGCTCGCCCGCAGCATCAAAGTCAAACGAGGATCGCCCAGCAGCGAAGCTCGACACTCAACCGAGGTTCGCCTATAGCGGTGAACCTCAACATTCAACCGAGGTTCGCCTACAGCAGTGAACCTCGACATTCAACCGAGGTTCACCTACAGCAGTGAATCTCGACATTCAACCGAGGCTAGACCAGTGCACGCTTCAAAACGAGACATGCTCAAGAGGCGAGGCTCGACCTCAATACGAGGTTCGCACGCGGAGCGGAGTTCGATCTCAACACGAGGTTCGCCAAGCAAATGGCTCTTCATTCGACGAGGTTCGCCAAGCAAATGGCTCTTCATTCGACGAGGTTCGCCCACAACAGTGATTTCTGCTTTCATCCGAGGTTCGCCCATTTAACGAAGCTCGACTCTCATAAGAGGTTCGCCTACAGCGGCGAAGCTCACCATCCAACCAAGACCGCCCACTTGAAGCATGGGAGATGTCACATCCCATAGTGGTCACATCCCACAGGGGGGCATGGCTCTCCTCAACTGAGCATGGTCATATCCCACAAATCAAGGAAGTGGTCATGCCTCTCCTTGCCTATTTATAAGCCACCATCTCCACATGAGGGGGGTTTTTGGAGCTTTTGGAAAACTTTTGGAGAATTCAACACTTGCGCACAAGTGAGATCGAGCTCTTCATCAGTAATCTCAAGATCATCGGCAGCTTTGATCTGATCGTCAACAGGAAGTAATCTCAACGTGAGCATTGAGTGAAGCATCCCATCGCTACCAAGAACCCACCTTAAAAGAGAAGTCGAATCAATCTTCTCTTCCTCTGTAATCGAGAGAATTTGATTGTAACACATTCATTCAATCAATAAATATTTTTTCGACCCTACAATTAGAATTTAGTATCTTTTGATTTTTCAATGAATGACCATGTGAGTTTGCAATTATTCGCCTCATCATTATAGAACCAGGATGTCCAAGGCGATCATGCCAAACCATAAAATCATTAGGATTAGTAGACTTCTGGTCTACAAGGTGATGAATTTCAGCTGCACTTATTTTTGTATAATATAAACCTGAAGACAGAGAAGGCAGCTTTTCTAATACGCATTTCTTCTCAGAAATGGTATTTGTAATCAATAAGTATTCACCATTTGTCTCATTCATCGTCTCGATATGATACCCATTTTGGCGGATATCTTTAAAACTTATCAAATTTCTTCGAGACTTTATCGAGAGTAGTGCATTATTTATGACAATTTTAGTTCCTTCAGGGAGGAATACAGTGGCTCTTCCGGAGCCATCAATCAATTTAGCACTACCACTTATTGTGTTAACATTTGATTCTTCCATTTTTAAATGAGAAAAATACTTCATGTTTTTAAATATAGTGTGCGTAGTAGCACTATCAATGAGACAAATATCATCATCACCATTATTTGATCCTAAATATTTGGCATCCATATCTTCTCAAAGTTTACTCAAAATATGAACACGTGCCCAACGATGAATCCAATGGACTTGAAATGGATTGCCTCAATGGTAGATCGTCGTGCTGATAACGTATTATGAAACTATAAAGTAGAATAGAGAAAATAGACAAGAAGTAGAGAGAGTTTTATTAACTCAATTGCTAATTATTATTAAGATTCAGATTGAGATTACAAGTGAGGTAGGAATACTTCTATTTATAGGCAAACCGATACATGAACCATATTAACTACTCATTAATGAACTTATTCATCCTAGAACATGTATTGAGTTGTTCCAAAAGAAGGTTAATGTACTAGGGGAATATCAAGGAGTAATACATGTATCAATCTTCTTGAGAAACTAAATGGACATCCACATCATTGAATTGTTTCATAATAATTTATTGATGTAGATTATTTCTGTACACGTTACCTGTGAACTCGTTTACATTGGTTTGTATCATGATTAGATAGAAAGTTAGTAAGATGCTAGTTGATATGCATAATATTGAGATTATTTCTGTGTATATTATCTCTAAACTCGTTTCTATGATTATTAGATAGACAAGTTAGTAGGATGCTGCCACAAATGCATCATTTTGATACGACTTTGAATGAGCTTATTGCTCTTCCATAACATAGATTGATAAAGAACAGAACACACTTGTGCTAAACTTTTACTTGACTTGTTTTTTTTGTTGTTGTTTGAAATACTAACGCCTCGTTTGGTACGTGGGAATGAGTGGGAATGGAATGCAATTCCACCTTCTAATTGATGCTTACCAAACATGATATGTTTTTAGATGCTAGAAATGTCATTTCCACTTCCCATCAATTCCCACTTAATGTGGGAATTGCTATTCCCAATGAATTATTAAGGAATTGATATTTCCACTTAAGTGAGAATGAAAATAATAAAATAAATTTTGAATATACCCTTCTTAAAGATATTCTCACTAAATTCTCTAATCACACCCAAACATGAGAATGGGAATGAGCATTCCATTCCCACATCAATTCCATTCCATTCCTACCTTCATCCCATTCTCACTTGACTCTATTCCCGCGTACCAAACGAGGCGTAAGACCAATATTTCAATATGATGGTTAAGAACAATGGGGGCTTCATTTGCTTGCAGTTTCATAAGTTAACTAAATGAGAATAACTTGGTATGGATAAAATAGTATGTGAATGGAGATATCATGTTTTGAATGGAGTCTTCTAAAGAGAAAAAACTTGAGACAAAAAGAGCAAAGTATAAAACTATGGAGGCTTTTTTTCCCCCTCTCTTGAAACTATCTAAAAATAGGGTAATTATATGGAAACAATCTTTGAAATTTCAATTTATACATAAAATTTTCTTTATAGGATTTATGTTGTAACCAATCAACTACCAATCAGAACTTTCACTAAAAGCCCAAAATATTCTTTAAAACTCACATTCAAGACACACAACTTATTGTTAAAGTTTAGGTCTTGTTAGGATACAAGTCACGTATCTTAAAGGTGAATTTTTTAAACTTATTTTTAGGTTTTTAGTAAAAAAAATTGATTAGGAGGTGGTTGACTGCAACACAAACCCACTTTAAAGATGGTTTATGTATAAATCAAAATTTGAAAATCATTTTCGCATAATTACCCTATTATTAAAATTATTTCTAGGAAAAAACAAACTCAAAACTATATGTAATCATTAATCTTTATCATAACTTTAAAGTTTTGTCCAGTGGCAAGCATCATTTTTGTACCATTTTCCTTGGCGGCTCTCAGTAATCCCACTTTCCGAGTCACCTCCACTCTCTGGTCTCCTCCTTCTCCCTTTCAACAAAATAAAAGAAAGAGAAAACATTGTGGATTAATCAATAAGAAAAGATTCTTTTCCCACGTCTTCAAAGAAACTGTACTGGTTTAGCAGACGCATGGTCTAGTACATGTCATCAGCACATTTCAAGTATGCATCCCTGCAATAGGTTAATTGTATTATATTTCACTTAAAAGTTAAAAATATGCCATCATCACTTTCATCTATTCCTTCTAAGAAATAATGAGTTGTTTGACGATCCCTTTCCCCTCTTAATAGTTCTTTGAAATGGTCAAGTAGATACTTTGCAAGTATAGTCAATTCTAAGAGCCTTGCTGATCATACTAGACCCACCCCAAGGTTCAAACTTATGAGTAATCATACTAGAGTAATATATTTACAAGTTAGTAAATTGACTTCAGCTAACCTTGCATGTCACATCACTAGAACACATGTTAATGTGATAATATTATTAGCATCAGCATTTATATCCAAAATCACTAAGAACAGAGAACAGCCTGAAACAGGCCGAAAGAAAAGTTTCGTGCTGTCTTTTCTCAACAGAAAACGATTTCAGTTTTCTTGAAAAGTTAGCATTTATCATCTCACAACTCGTCTATTAGCGTCATCCCTGAAATTGACATTTTGAGAACAATAATTCACATAATCCCTTCTCTCTTCCCAATAATGGAGAGGTTATTCTGTTGCTAGAAAAGACTAATGATGATAAGTCTTTACTGAAAATACAGATGAGTAGGGTTATCTGTTAATTGCCCAAAAGAAAAAGGAGCAAAAAAGACAAAGATTTCAACCATCTCAATAGGAACAGCAATGAGTTGTGCCTACCGTTCCCTGAAATCTAAACAGTTCATAGAACACTTTTGCAAATGTCCTTTTAATCATGAAGAATATATCCTTTGTGCCATCTCTCTTCAAACTCACTAATGCACAATGTTTTTACTCCAAGAACTGTGAATGAAATCACTTCAATAACAAATACATCTGAAATTGAAACAAAAAATAGATATAATTGCGTACACTGATTCTACTCAAAGAAGTGAGAAGGAAAGGAAGTCACTTCATCAACAAATACATCTGAAATTGAAAGGGAAAAAAAACCCGACATATAAATGCAATAACAACACCGTAAACGTTTACAATTAAGGTAAATGTGTGCACGTAAATTTACAGCCCTTGGGGGACATCACAAACTATCAAAAGTTTGTCCTGGGACAGCGTATTTTTTAAACCATGTAAATAAGAGACAAAGCTTAGCTGGACATTATCATCCACCACTTGTACAGACCAAAGCTGTAGATTATAGTGATAAGGGCAACCCTTAGAGGGTAAAATTTGAACCTGCAGAATTGAAGGCAAAATAGGAGTCAATGATGCTACGAAAAAAAAACCAAGAGAGGATACTAAGGGCTACCAAGTATTAGTATGGTCTCAAAGTCTGGAAAAGATTAGCCCTGTTATATGACACATCTACCAAAAGTCTTGTGATACTTGAATCTAATCCAAGTTCCAACTTTAAGTTTGCAGTTCGATATTATAGATTTAGAAAAATCACCCCAACCCAAAAAAAAGCACAACGCCCACACCCCAAGCTTTGACAGAATGCACTAAATCCCTTATGACTGGATACAGAAGAAAAAGCATGATTAAGCTATAAAACCAGTATATAATATCAAGAGGATAATGGATAGGCCATGACACGAGAAAAATTACAAGAGTGGCTATTCAGAAACATATGATGGAACAGCCCAACGAGCAATCAACCTGAAGGTTTGCCGTTAATTATCGCTCTGAACCACCACTTGTTATACGATCATTATGCAGACAATATCCTCTTTATGAATTATACTTTGCTGCTTTGCCAATTGCGTACCTGAAGCTCTAGTGACTACATGAGCGTCTTAAATGGTATGCATAGCCATAGTGCCATGACAACACATGACACAGATACAAGTTTAACAAATGAGATCCTGTTTTTGGCACGGACATGGATGCCTTTCAACTTGTAGGATCTAGTGTAAGTCGGAATACAATGAGATAAACAGAATTATGGTTCAATCACTTTTAAGACCTGCTTCCCCAAATTATGAAAAAGGATAAGTGTTGTGGTAAGAAGCATGGCTAAAACAAGAACACCAACATCTAGTACATCCCAGAAATTTTCATTCCAAGTAAATCGAACTGCTTGGCGCTAGAAAATAAATTGAGGTAAAGCAACTTTAGATCATATAAACATCAAAAGGAGACAAGCATGAGGCCTGAATGAACTAGCTGATTGCAACAACTGCATGTGCTAAATCTGGCAAGGGGAGTGAGATAATGAAGCTCTAATTGTATACACGAACTAACAATAACATAGCATTGACTGTCATGTTCAGATGCATGCCAGGCAGAGACACCTAACACAGATGCGGTTCACAATAGAAGTGGTCATCAGAAGGATTCAAGGAGGTTCAAAAAACAGATTAGTCATCAACAAGGAAACTACTTTAGTATATGCGTCCATAACAATCTGCTCCTTCTAATCTCCAATCTAAATGACTAAATAGAGGTGCATCAACTAACATCTGTTCAGACCAGAAACCATCTAATGGACAAAAGACACAAACTGTACCTGAAGGTCTTTAGCTCATATCTCCCTTACTGCCATCTTTAATTATATTGTCACCAGCAAGAAACAAAAGGGATGGAGCAATGCCCTTTTAAGTTTTGCACCATCCTTTTCCAACCACATAACAAAAAGCTGATTAACTCTATCATTTGATTAACTTCTAGTCGTATGATTCAAAATTATTTTCATGCAACACGTTGGTTTACAGATGGAGACTGCTTTACTAATATTTGATCCAGGGGAAAAACTAATAAGGTAAAGTCGCATAATGGTCAAGGACTAAAGGTAACTAGGTAAGTATGAATACCATCCTTATCTGAGTTGATTCACTACAAGCTTTTCTACTGGGAACAAAACCCTTGCTCATTTGTTATTTCTTATGCCACAAACATCAAGAACACAGACTATAAGCATTAAAAATATTAATTCCAGTGCCAGTCAACATATGTATGAAATCTATATAACATCAGATCTCTATTTTAAACTATTTGGGCTATTACGGAATGGACCCAATCCTAATGATCATTAAATATCCCTTCATCCCATTTCTTAATGGTTTCATCTTCTTCTCTTGTCTTCTACAGTTCTACTTAAACTCATTTACCTCTTCACTAGATCTTGATCCCAAAAATCTCTTCACTCTAATCACCCCATAAACTATATCATTTGTGTTTAACTCTCATCAACATTTCCCCTTACTACCTCTCTTTCTTGTTTAGCATGCATGACGCCTTAGGAGTGAAGCTTTAACTTTTAAGGTACTTTATCTAATATGATTAACTTTTAACCCAATAATCAAGATAAGTTTCAAATTTGGATGGAATCTATTTGGATGGAATCTGAATAGGAGCTGAAATTTAATTAAATATGAACACTTGGGTTCCTAATATCAAAGTATGAAAGATTTTAGGGTCTAATATGAGAAGAACACTTTTAGATCTTTGGCATGCCAGAATAAATCAAACATTACAAGTTTACAGCCTTCAAAGTTACAACAATAAATCAGAAGAAGCAGATTTGGTACGGATTGAGGATGCCCAGATGTTTATATGGTAATCTCTGATGTTTTATCCTCCCAAATATTTCACATATCTCTTTTTCCATAATAAAATTACAAAGGGTTTAGCAATAATGTATATGCTTTTATTTTATGGCTTATAGGGTTTTTCTATTGAAACCTTAAATAGTTCATTGACTGTATGATTACAATCAAAGTTAGCCTCTTATTTATGTGATTCAAACCACCTAAAACTTAGTGAAATTTACAACATAAAGACATCCAAGTTTTGCAAGGCCGTGTGTGGGTCGATCTTAGGTTAGAATATGAACTATAACCTTTTGTTGGACTTTGTGACAAATCAGGTGATATAGGGACAAATTACTTGGTTGGCTGTTATAGGAGACTAACTCTTCGGTCTCCAATCAGACAGACCATGGTGGATATTAACCAAACTAGTTTGCTCTTAAGTGGTCAACTGTACCTTCATTGAGGTTGACAATAGAGACGGTTCTCTTCCACTAATAACTGATGCTATATCATCTTTCAAGTTTGTGGAGCATTATTATAATTTTGAATTCAGGTTTGAAAATTGAAATTTCACTAATAACAAAGTGCCATAAAATTTCTGTATTTGACTGTTACTTGTGCCAAAAACATAATCTTCATACTTACATAGCATGATAACATAGATCATAGAACATAAACTTCTGATACAATTTCATAACTGATAAAAGTTTCAATACTGGAACAGTTGTGTTAGTTATCAAAAAAATGCTTAGGGAGTGTTTGGAAACTCCCCCCCCCCCCCCCACTAACCTAATTAGTGCCACTAACCTGAATAGCGGTTTAGTTTTTGTTTGGCTAAAATTGGGCCAATCACAAGCTAGTTCTTTTTTAGTTCAAAAATTGGCCTCTTATCCACATTAGGAGTGATCCACCTCCCGTCATGGATCAAAACTAACCTGGTCAAGGCTTTTATCTAGGTTAGTGGAGAGTTTGCCAAACAGCCTTACTAAACTGAACTGCTAATGTTTGCATTCTGATGCAACATGCAAGTCATCAATTTTTGCAAGATCCAAAGTATCAAGCAATAAACATTTTAAACAATTAGTTGCGGTACAAACTAAAGACATTAAAGAGAGAGTATCACAAATTTAATTAAGAGTTAAAAGAAAGTCTACATTACACTAAGCATTTGGTATCAAATGAATAAAATCTTTGAACAATCACATCCACATGGATAATTAAGTAAAAGATAAAAAGGTTATATTTGCTGACAGTATTCTGCTACAGACATCAAGAATAAAATCTCCGACAAAAGAACAACTTTTTGAATAAATCTAACAAAATGATTTGACTTTTTTCCGAAAAAAATCAAGCATAAAAATTCTTCACATATATTATTTTATTTTGTTGGAGAAGATTTTGGGGCTGGGAGCATTATCAAATGACATTGTCAGACTACAAGGAATTAGTGGGTCTTCTTGGAGTATCTCCACCATTTTCCTACCATGGGAGTTAATTGCCATGCCATCTTTTTCCTAATATGAGTGTCAAGCTAATGTGAAACATATATCCTAACCAAGGGAATATACTCTCAATTGGTTGCATCGAAGTTGCAGCTAGCTGCATAGGGAAGACAAACTTAATGTCCTCATGGTTGTGAACTTCTGCAAGGTAAAACTATTGAGCTTCATGACAAGCAATATTGGTGCACAGCGATGAGGGTTACATATATGATAAGGCCTAATGGATAGAAGGTGATCTGCAACTTAGAAAAACTGGCCATTGCTAAGTGATCTTGCTCCTTTGTAGTCAGTAAGGTTTTCTAATATTTATTTGATATTTAGTTTATTGGAGGCAAAAGCTATACATGAGCTTCTCTTTTTATTTTGTAACCCTCCTTTACGCTCTTATTAATGAAATATGACCAGAGAGCGTGACCTCACTGTAAACAAGTGAACTAAAGTTGGTGTTATAAGGAAGAAGCCTAGATACTGAAGACTAGGACCCATCGATCAATGTAAATTACACATTATGATATCTTATAATATTGATGTCAACCAATGAAGACAACCTAATCTTCATAGTTAAGATCCCATGGTCATGCGGTTAACCTTCTTATTACGAACCAAAGATACCTTTAAGCTATTAAATTTACTGTTAGAATTTATGACTCGAATTCTCCCCTAAGAAGTCGCTCCAGGCAATTTTGATGGTTGAGATATATTTAAATTTCTAGTTGAACCGGGATTCAATTTGTGATTCCTACTTGTGATTCCAAGTACCAGAATTCAATGGTACAAATACATTATAATACAGAGAGACGAGGTGTGTTGCTTAGAGATCTCTAAGGTTACAGAGAGAGTTCTGTAAAGAGGAGATTTATCCTCAAGCGTTTCGGGCTTTCGTGAGTTAGGATGATGATCAAACTTTGTACTCTTCTTACATTTATTAATGGAAGATTTCCAGGTGCTTCCAACAAATTTCTCAGTGCTCTTCTTCCTACACATAAAGATTGTAGCTTTGTCAGGGGTGTTTGTCCGTACCAATGCCTCTCAGTGTTCAAAAGGAGACATTTTTCCTTTTTCATCCCCTACTCGCAACATTTCCAATCCTAGGTCATAAGGACATATGCTCCTCTCTAGAAAAGATCCAACTTTAAAACTAACATCAACGACTAGAAACCCCCCCAAAGTTAGGAATCAGAACGCAGAAAAAGACCGTACCTTCCAATTTGAGGAACTCGATCATTATTGGGCGCTCTATGAAGCGGCATCGGAGAGAACCACTCTTTGAAATCCCTATCGAAAAATTCCCAATCCGGCAACAAAATCCCCGCGATCCCTAGAATTCCAAAGATGTAAGTGGCCATCACTTTCTTGAAGGAGAAGGTCGTGATCCCGATCAGCAGCATCAAAGCCCCCAGGATTGCGAGACAGAATCGGAGAACCTCATCGCTCCCCATCTCAAAACCCTAACTCGAAGAACAGGAAGAGAGAAGAGAAAACCCTAACCCTAAAATAATTTTTGAGAGAGAGATTAGAGAGGGACATGGAAGTCGCGTGAGATTTGGGTATTCAAAGCTAACCTGCTCCCCGCCTATCTCCCAACTAACTGCACTTTAGAGAAGGTTTAAATTAACGGGTAAAGGCGGGTTGGACGTGCTTAATCACGACACGTCAGCACTCTGTGGGACCCACTGAAGTAGTTCGGTTGGTCCCTACACCGGTCTTGAAGGACAAGTTGATATGGCGGGGCCCCCGATATAATATCGACAGGAAGGCTGTTCGCCTTTTCCTATTGTGGCTTTAAACTCAATGTTATACACTTGTTTTCATTAATTCGTTATTTATTTTGTACTAAAGTTTTAAAGGGCTGTTTGGTTCGATTTCTAAAAAAAAAAGGAAAAGGAAAAGTGCCCAAATTTTAATTTCTTTGTATTTTTATAAAATTTTGTAGGAAAAATTTATGGAACTCAAAGAGTACTATTCTTCTTATTTTTTTGCTATTTCTTTGTTTGGTTCTAAACATGAAAAGTTCCTAACTTTATAGAAAATAGCTTATTTTCTTTTTCTTTTGTTTGATTGGATATCTCTTTATAGAAAATAGTTTCCTAACAATGCCCATGGGAAATCACTTGGGGGTGGAGAAATGGGTACATGTGTACTTAATTATTTTTTAATATAAATGTCAGATTTATAGGTAATTTCCTCTCCTTTGGGGAGGAAGTTGATTTCTATAAAATACTCCTCTTTTCTCCACTTTATAGAAAATATTTCTATAAAAAAATTTTGAACCAAACGCAATTGATAGAAATCTACGGAAATTTATTATTTACAAAAATATCATTGTCAAGTATTTTCCCAAAATTTTTCTATAAAATGGGCGAACCAAACACCAAACAAAAGAAAAAGAAAATAAGCTACTTAAGTACCCAGTCCAACCCCCAAAAAAATGGTCCTGAACTTGTGTAATCCTCTTTATATATATTTGAGAGTAGTGCCGGTGTACTCTCCTTCTTCCTTCTAAAGTACAGTAAACTCTTTTCATCTTAGGCTAAATGGCACTTAAGTACCCTATTGTTTCACTACATTTATATTTAAATATCTCAAGCTGCAAAAATAGCACTTTAACATCTTAAGTCATAAAAATTAGTACATTAGTATCTTTTAGTAGTTATCATGGAAATGTTCCTAGGAATATGTCTTGACAACTAACAAATAGTATAAAAATCCTACTTTCTTACAACTTAGGGTATTAAAATGCTACTTTTACAACTTAGAATACTTAAGTGTAGAGGTTGTGAAATAATAGGGTATTTAAGTGCTAGTTTTTATGACCTAGAGTATTGAAGTGCTATTTTTTTACAACTATTGGTCTCAAAATGCTATTTTTACAACTTAAAGTATTTAAGCGTAAATGTGGTGAAACAATAGGGTATTTAAGTGCTAGTTTTTATAACTTAGAGTATTGAAGCTATTTTTTTACAACTATTAGTCTCAAAATGCTATTTTTACAACTTAGAGTATTTATGCATAATAATAATGAAACAATAGGGTATTTAAGTGCCATTTAGCCCCACCTGTTTTCCATTTTCATAGAAAGCTAAGCTCAACAAAACCTTTGACCTTTTTTTAATATTTACAAATTGTTTTAAATTAATCTTTCCCATCAAGAGCGGTATTATTGAGATATAAGATTTTAGATACATAATAGCAATTTCAAAGAGGCTAAATAGCACTTAAGTACCTTATAATTTACACGACTTTGCACTTATATATCCTATCTTTTTCTTAACATTTAAATACACTGTTATTTATTAAATGGAACATTACTATCTTCTGTTAATTAAAGATTGGAATATTTTCATTAAACGTTGAAATTACTTAGAATTGATAGGAGCTGACCAATTATACCCATAAATTTGTGCAGTTTCAACTAAAAACACATCTTCAACCTTATTTCCTCTCATTCAGAGTGTCCGCAAAAATTAGTTTTACCCTGATTCAATTTAAGGATATAATTAATTACGTTTTATCATGGGCAAGTCACGTGGAAATTTTATGAGAATGTTGCATAATTCAATAGGAAAATTACAACATTTAACGAAAAGAAGGCAGTAAAACCTACTTTAGTAAACAACAGGTATTTAAATGCCAAGAAAAAAATATTTATCTGTTACTACTATTAAAAGAAGCTAGGCTTTTGGTCCACATTTTTGGTGGTATACCCTTTTTGGTCACAAAATCTACAAATTCCAAAGAGTATCCTTAGGACTTGCCATGCTTTCTCCATTCATATCAAGGACAATTTTGGAAAACAAGATAAAAATGAAACTGAATTGCAACAGCACCCCACAGCCCAATTCTTTCCATATTTTTAGAGTTGGTTGCTTTGCCAGTTCCTAAGCAACCGTGTGAACACAACAAAAGAAAAAAGAAATAGAAATTATCCCTCTATTCTTCATCATGTGGTTACTTTGATGATTTGTTATTTCATAGCTCTTTTTTAATGAAAATTATATATCTTAGTTATTATTATTATTATTCACTTTGATGATGATTGGTGTCGTTTATTTTGTTTCCTTACAGAATCACAATCTTCTCTTTGTTCTCCATGATGAAAGGCCAATTCATTTACCAACTTAATATTCTAACAATATCCTATTTTAAAGTTTCTTATAGATAAGTTTTTAATTCAAAAGAAAGCAAGGAAATCTCGTTTTGCAGATAAATAATGGTAACTCTATTTTTGTATATATAATGTATGCACATCTAACTCATTTTGCAGATAAATAATGGCTTTAGAGAATCAGACTAAAATTTATCTGCAAATACCCCCATGTTCCCCATTATGGTCTGATAAGAAGAATTATCATATCAGTTTGTAAATTACAATCTCTCCGGGTTCTTGAGTTTAGAGTTTTTATTATTATTATAAATCTCATTTATAGGTAATTTTGCAGATAAATAATGGATTTAGAGAATTGAACTTAAATTTGTCGGCAAAATTAACCCTTTGTTCCCCATTATGGCTTAATAAGAAGAATTATCATATCAGTTTATAAATTACAATCTCTCTCTGGATTCTTGAGTTTAGAGTATTTATTTATTTTTCTCCTTAAACTTTATGATGTTCCCTTTAATTTTTAGTGGCGCTTTTGTTGAAAATAGACATTGAGATCATTGATTGAACTTCAAGAAAGACTCCAAAGATAAGTTTTCTTTACAGCTTTTTCTTGCATTTAATTAATGGATGCCTCATTTAGTTTCAAATATTTTTGGTTTTATGTACGTGGACTAGGAATGAGTGAAAAATTATTTGTATAGGACATTATTAATTTATGAATTGCCATACTTTTATATCATTTTTAATTATTTTTATGAAATTATGTTATCTTCAATTCATTGACCTTTGCTAATAGATTATTGATTATTGCCTATTGACTTTTCTAATAGATTCCAGCAAGTTTAATTTTTTCTCAAAAATTAAATCATTCAGTTAGGCTATCAATTTTTCCCCTAATATTATTAAATTGTTATTAATAATTTTTCCGGATCAATGTGCACCCTATATGCACGCATCGCGTGCACTGAGAGTACTAGTTACTATTATTTTATAAAAGCCACACTTTTGGTTCTATCCCTTTGTGTGTTAAGATTTCAGAAAATTCAAATGTTTTCTGGTAGACACCATGCATGCATTACATCAATACTATCTTTTATTAGGGTATACACTAAAGCAAAACCAAAGACCTCAAAACTCACCGAGTTTGCCACATAGGATTCCTCCTTCACAAATTATTTTGACACGTGGACAATGATCTTAGCAGTCCATTTTAAAACAATTTGAAATTTATTTTTAACCGTTCAAAATTTCAAAATTCAAATCATATCAAAACAAAATATTTCCATAATAACAAGAACCGAAATAATTTTAACAATTTCGGATATGTAATATATTTCGAAATCTAATTGATATGGGAAATCAGATTTATATGGTAAATCCGATTTTTGAATATATATAACTATCTATTTTATAACTACCTAATATCTTTTTTAATTTAAATCAAAACCGAAGTTTAGGGAAATCTCGGATATTTAGTATTCCTACCTAATTTATTTTACCAAATATCTTTTCATTTCAAGCAAAACCGAAATGTAATGCAAATTTCGGATATTTAGCATAACCGAAATATATTACTACCTAATTTATTGTTGCAAAATATCTTTTCAATTTAAGCCAAACCGAAATTTATCATCTCCATTTTCATGCATTTGATTTGAAAAAATGAATAAAATGTTCATTTAGAAATCTTTTCCGACTAATTTTTAGTTTGTAATATTTTATGATTTGAAAACAAAATTTTACATTATTTTTGTTATATTTTTGGATTTTAATTATTTTTCCGATGTTATAGGTAATTGATCTACATTTTAGAAGAGTGAGGTTGCAACGGATACATCAAACGAGGTAAATAATTAAATTTGGGTGAAATAATTTTGATTTTTAAAATTTATTTGTTATATTTATTTCGGATTTTACATTTTTGTATATTAATTTTGTTATTTCACATTTTTAATAATAATTATTTTTATATTTTCAGAATCTTACGTAATTTCATTTATATTTTTGTTGAGTGCAGTGATCAACTCCAATCATATCATTCATCTCATGGATCTATAATCGGGAATAGATCAAACGAGGTAATTAATTATTTTTGGTGAAATAATTTTACTTTTTTACATTTTAGTTGTTATATTTCTGATTTTATCATTTTTGAATATTAATTGTTGTTATATTTCGGATTTTACATTTGAAAATATAAATTGTTGTTAAATTTTTGAATATTTATCATTTTATCAAACGAGGTAATTGTATTTTTGTTGAGTGCATTACTTTTTATCATTTTTGAATATAAATTGTTGTTATATAATTATTATATTAATTAATTTCATTTTTCATATAGTTTTCTAGATTAGATATCGATTTTTGGCTTTTTGAAAATATTTTTGAAAATTATTTTTACAAACTTTCAGTTATAATTTCTGTTTTTAAAATAAAAATATGTTTAGATAAATTTTTAGATATTGATTTTAAGTTTGTTTGAAAATACTTTTATAAAAATAATTATATAATTATTATATTATCTAATTTCGGATTTCATATAATTTTTAGATTAGATATTGATTTTCGGTTCTTTTGAAAATATTTCTTGAAAATTATTTTTACAAAAATTCAGTCATAATTTTGGTTTTTAAAATAAAAATATGTTTAGATAAATTTTTAGATATTGATTTTCAGTTTGTTTGAAAATATTTTCATAAAATATTTTTACAACAATAATTATATAATTATTATATTATCTAATTTCGGATTTCATA
Organism: Asparagus setaceus; assembly: GCA_012295165.1. Taxonomy (NCBI): domain Eukaryota; kingdom Viridiplantae; phylum Streptophyta; class Magnoliopsida; order Asparagales; family Asparagaceae; genus Asparagus; species Asparagus setaceus. Next base: position 22,232,067 of record CM022706.1, read on the forward strand.
TAATTTTTAGATTAGATATTGATTTTCTATTATTTTTGAAAATTATTTTTACAAATATTACAGTTATAATTTCTGTTTTGTAAAATAAAAATATGCATAATTTCGGTTTTTAAAATAAGAATTATTTTTAGATATTGATTTTCAGTTTGTTAGAAAATAGTTTCATAAAATATTTTTACAACAATAATTATGTAATTATGATATTAATTAATTTCGGTTTTCATATAATTTTTAGATTAGATATTGATTTTCTATTTTTTGAAAAGAATTTTATAATATATATTTATTTTCGGTTTTTGAAAATTATTTTTGAAAATTATTTTTACAAATATTTCAGTTATAATTTCGGTTTTTAAAATAAAAATATGTTTAGATAAATTTTTAGATATTGATTTTCAGTTTGTTTGAAAATATTTTCATAAAATATTTTTACATCAATAATTATATAATTATTATATTAATTAATTTCGGTTTTCATATAATTTTTGGTTTTGAAAATTATTTTTGAAAATTATTTTTACAAATAATTCAGTTATAATTTCGGTTTTTAAAATAAAAATATGTTTAGATAAATTTTTAGATATTGATTTTCAGTTTGATTGAAATTATTTTCATAAAATATTTTTACACCAATAATTATATAATTATCATATTAATTAATTTTGGTTTTCATATAATTTTGTAGATTAGATATTGATTTTCGGTTGTTTTGAAAATAATTTTTACAAAACTTTCAGTTATAATTTCAGTTTTTAAAATAAAAATATGTTTAGATAAATTTCTAGATATTGATTTTCAGTTTGTTTGCGAATATTTTCATAAAATATTTTTACATCAATAATTATATAATTATTATATTAATTAATTTCGGTTTTCATATAATTTTTAGATTAGATATTGATTTTCTATTTTTTGAAAATTATTTTTACAAACATTACAGTTATAATTTCGGTTTTATAATAAAAATATGTTTAGATAAATTTTTAGATATTTGTTTGAAAATATTTTACAAAAATAAATATTTAATTATTATATTAATTAATTTTTGTTTTCATAAAATTTATTGGATTAGATATTGATTTTCTATTTTTTGAAAATAATTCTTGAAAATTATTTTTACAAAAACTTCAGTCATAATTTATGTTTTTAAAATACAAATATGTTTAGATAAATTTTTAGATATTGATTTTCAGTTTGTTTGAAAATATTTTCATAAAATATTTTACAACAATAAATATGTAATTATTATATTAATAAATTTCGGTTTTCATATAATTTTTAGATTAGATATTGATTTTCTATTTTTTGAAAATTAATTTTGAAAATTATTTTTACAAAAATTCAGTCATAATTTTGGTTTTTAAAATAAAAATATGTTTAGATAAATTTTTAGATATTGATTTTCAGTTTGTTTGAAAATATTTTCATAAAATATTTTACAACAATAATTATATAATTATTATATTATCTAATTTCGGATTTCATATAATTTTTAGATTAGATATTGATTTTCTATTATTTTTGAAAATTATTTTTACAAATATTACAGTTATAATTTCTGTTTTGTAAAATAAAAATATGCATAATTTCGGTTTTTAAAATAAGAATTATTTTTAGATATTGATTTTCAGTTTGTTAGAAAATAGTTTCATAAAATATTTTACAACAATAATTATGTAATTATGATATTAATTAATTTCGGTTTTCATATAATTTTTAGATTAGATATTGATTTTCTATTTTTTGAAAAGAATTTTATAATATATATTTATTTTCGGTTTTTGAAAATTATTTTTGAAAATTATTTTTACAAATATTTCAGTTATAATTTCGGTTTTTAAAATAAAAATATGTTTAGATAAATTTTTAGATATTGATTTTCAGTTTGTTTGAAAATATTTTCATAAAATATTTTTACATCAATAATTATATAATTATTATATTAATTAATTTCGGTTTTCATATAATTTTTGGTTTTGAAAATTATTTTTGAAAATTATTTTTACAAATAATTCAGTTATAATTTCGGTTTTTAAAATAAAAATATGTTTAGATAAATTTTTAGATATTGATTTTCAGTTTGATTGAAATTATTTTCATAAAATATTTTTACACCAATAATTATATAATTATCATATTAATTAATTTTGGTTTTCATATAATTTTGTAGATTAGATATTGATTTTCGGTTGTTTTGAAAATAATTTTTACAAAACTTTCAGTTATAATTTCAGTTTTTAAAATAAAAATATGTTTAGATAAATTTCTAGATATTGATTTTCAGTTTGTTTGCGAATATTTTCATAAAATATTTTTACATCAATAATTATATAATTATTATATTAATTAATTTCGGTTTTCATATAATTTTTAGATTAGATATTGATTTTCTATTTTTGAAAATTATTTTTACAAACATTACAGTTATAATTTCGGTTTTTATAATAAAAATATGTTTAGATAAATTTTTAGATATTTGTTTGAAAATATTTTTACAAAAATAAATATTTAATTATTATATTAATTAATTTTTGTTTTCATAAAATTTATTGGATTAGATATTGATTTTCTATTTTTGAAAATAATTCTTGAAAATTATTTTTACAAAAACTTCAGTCATAATTTATGTTTTTAAAATACAAATATGTTTAGATAAATTTTTAGATATTGATTTTCAGTTTGTTTGAAAATATTTTCATAAAATATTTTACAACAATAAATATGTAATTATTATATTAATAAATTTCGGTTTTCATATAATTTTTAGATTAGATATTGATTTTCTATTTTTGAAAATTAATTTTGAAAATTATTTTTACAAAAATTTCAGTTATAATTTCCGTTTTTAAAATAAAAATATGTTTAGATAAATTTTTAGATATTGATTTTTAGTTTGTTTGAAAATATTTTCATAAAATATTGTTACAACAATAATTATGTAATTGTTATATTAATTATTTTAGTTTGTTTGAAAATATTTTCATAAAATATTTTACAACAATAATTATATAATTAATATATTAATTAATTTCTGTTTTCATATAATTTTTATAATAGATATTTATTTTCGGTTTTTGAAAATTATTTTTACAAAAATTTCAGTTATAATTTCGCTTTTTAAGATAAAAATATGTTTAAATAAATTTTTAGATATTGATTTTCAGTTTGTTTGAAAATATTATGTATAATTGATTCATATTTTAAGTAAACTAATAGAAAAAGCTTACATTACTTAAATTACCCAATTTAGATCACGACCTATTCTTTAAATTATTTTGAATTTAAACCAATTTTAAAATAAATTAATTTCAAATTTTTCAAAAATAGTAGTAATGAGATTAATGAAATCTAAAATTACCCAATTTAGATTGTGTTCCTATTTTTCAAATTTAATTGCAATTTTGAAATAAATTAATTTCAAATTTTTCAAAAATATTAATTATTATGAGATTAATGAATACCTAAAATAATTTGAATTTTCTACTTTTTAAATATTTCTAAAATTTTATTTTTATTCACGGTTTTCTATTTTCAAAATTTGTGATATTAATTTGATTTTATTGTTTTTGTTTTAAATAATTTAGAAAATTTCTATTTTTGAAATTATTTAGTTTTAGAATTTCAAATTTTAATTTAGATTTTGTATTTTTAAAGATAGTTGTGAAATTTTATTTTTATACCAAATTTAGTACTAATTTTGATGTTAAATAATTTCAAAACTTCAGTAAATTTCAAATTATGAAATTTATGTTACCAAATTCAAGTTACGAAATTTAGGTATAACTTTTTCATATTTTAAATAAACTAATAGAAAAAATATTACATTACTTAAATTACCCAATTTAGATTGTGTTCCTATTTTTCAATTTATTTTGAATTTTATACCAATTTTGAAATAAATTAATTTCAAAAATATTCAAAAATAGGAATAATGAGATTAATGAATAGGTAAATTAATTTGAATTTTTATTTTAAATATTTCAAAAAAAATTATTCACATTTTTTAGTTTTGACGTTTATGATATTAATTTTTATTTATTAAATTTTCTGAATGTAATATTTCAGATCATAATCTTTAGAATAGATTTTGCAACAAATATTTATCATGTTTTATGATTGTATAATATTTGTCTACTAAATTTAACAATGATTAAGAAATTAGTTAAGTTCATAATATTCTGAAATATTTAATTTTTGTAGTTCGGATTTATTATCTAATTTTTAAAAAATAGGATTTTTTCATAAATTATGATTTTATTTTTCCAAAAGATATATGTATTTTTAAATTTATGAAAATCTAATTTTATTCATAATAATAGTTTATATGAATTTTTTCTATTTTCATAAATTATATAATATCTAGATTTTATTTTTAAATATTTCTTAAAATTATTTTTATTTGGTTATTCTGATTTTGAATTTTTGATATTTTTCTAAAATTTGAGTTTATCTGTATAATTGTCAATAATTGATTCATCAATAATTATTATAAAAATAAATATTTCAATAATTGATTCAATAAAATAAATACCTCCTGAATATTTTATAAAATGAGGATTATATTCATAAATTTTGATTTTAATTTTATATTTGCTAAATATATATATAATTTTGTAATTTAAAATTTTTAATTTTAAACAAAATATCAGTTTATACTAAAATTATTCCTATTTTCATTAATTAATAATTTTATTTATCTATTATGATTTTTGGATTTTTGATTATATTTTGGATTTTTCTGAAATATGATATTATCTATTTAATTTTTCAATAACAAATTAATATAGGATATTTTTTATTTTTTAGGCTTTGATTTACTCGTTATTTTAGATTTTATTTCATATGAAAAGATATAAATAAAATATATTTTAGATGTAAAATTTATTGACGGATCTCACATATATCTAAATTTTCATTATCTGATAGAAGTAAAATTTAAAAATATGATTTACCCATTTTTCATTATCTTTAAGATATATTGCATACATTTATATTTTTATTTCCCTCTATTTTTAAATTTTAAATGGATATAGAAACTATATTATATATGCAAATTTATTTTTGATAACTTAATCAAGATATTATAGTTGACTTGAGATCTAATCAAATACTAACTTCCATAATTTTTTCTTATTTACAAAAATAAAATTCTCGCTTATATGTTAGATTATTAGTCAAATTTGTTTTGGTAACTAAATCTATTAAATTATAAATAATTTCAATAGATCATATGCTTAAATATTAGATTATATTCGGATTTTATTCAAAAATATATATAATTATATAAAATATAGCATATGCATAATTAATATAGTATATTCCTGAAATTTTTAATATTTGATTTACCTATTATTTTCAGATTTTATAACATATAATTATATAAAATATAACAAAATTTTTAACTAATATCATATATTCTAGGTATCTTTTGTTTATATTGTTTTGGAGTTAGAAATTTATTATTGGTAACATAATTATTAAAAATAGATTTGTTTTAACTTATAAAACAAACCATTCCTCTCTGTTTTAAATTTAGAAAACAATTTAGTTTGTTAACTAATTTGTTATATTTTTTAATTTCAAAACCAAATGTTTATGGAAATTGAAATATTTTATAAATTGTTAATTATTTGAAATTTGATAATTATTTTATAAATATTCGTAAAATAAATATTATTTAACATAATCCTAAATATACAAAATCACACCCCCATTTTTCTTTACCTCTAGATTTTGATGTGTCCTCAACTATTCTTCCAAAAAAATCAGAAAATAGATTTTTGCTCTTTTCATAATTTAAAAATTTTAATATTATTTTTTCAGGATAATCCTTTGATGAGTTCAGATAAGACCAATAAGCTATAATTTTTCACTCTTTTCATAAATTCTTAATAGTTTTCCGTTCTTTTTCAAACTATTAATTTTCTTTTGGATTTTTAGGATCGAGAGATATTTGCAATTGGGGGCTCATCTCTTGATTTTGAACACTCATGGTATTTATCTTACTTTTCTTTATTTTATGTCATATTATTTTAATATAATATAATTGTATCGGGTTTTAAAATAGTGGGAAAATAAAGAGGATGAAATTTTAGAGATTTAAATTATTTGAGAGCTATTTGGGTAGGATTTCTTGATTGATTTTATTTCAAAATCTAACTTTTACTGAATTTATTTAGTTTAATTAACTAATATCCAATTTTTATCCTCGATTTCAATTAATTCGGTTTGTTTCTGTTAAATTTTTATTATCCTAAATTTTATTCTCAAATATTAATGAATATCTGCTTAATGAAAGTTTCTAAATATTCTAATTTTCTCTAATTATTTTATTTATATTTTTAGAACTCAACAAAATGTGTTTTGAATTATAAATTGAGCCCTTTTCTTGATTAAACTCTAGGTTAGAATCTATACTTGATGAAAGTCTTTAAATATTTCACTTTGCTATAATTATTATTTTATTTTTGCTTTTTATAATTGCTTTTCATAACAAAAATCTAACTGGACACCTCATAACAATTGTTCGAAATTAGTGGAATCTTTTTGATATATAACAAATATCAATATCGTGCATTATTAAACATAAATTTGACCTACTTGGACTTGAGCTAAGAAAACTTCTAAATTAACCTTTTAAGTTGAAAAATTACAATAAATTCAATCAAGTTTATTTGGATATAATATAGGTCATAGAAATCAAATGAAATAGGCATACATTAATAAAATCAGTAAATACATGACTATACATTCATATTATTGCATAAAATAAATAGAAAAAGACAAGTATAATTAAACATAAAGTAAATACCACACAAAACTAGAAAACTAATAAGATAAAGTTAGTTTGTTGTACTAAATGTATTTTTGGTGTTCTTAGAATTGTTTTGAGTTGCCTTTTCCATTTAAAATAACACGTAAATAGATAAAATGGAAATTACATTACATATAAGAAAATTCATTAAAAATTAACTACCAATTAAAAATTATTTAGCTGAAATATAACTAGCATAGCTACCATATTTATCAATACGATTTTAATTATGATTTATTATCTTTTAATTTTAACTTTATCATGATTTCCAAGCAATGATATATTTTCAAACTTCAATGGGGTGGGTGAGAGTGGGGGTTCACGTGTTTGAGAGGGGTTGAGTCGTTAGATATTTAAAATTATATTAGAATGAGAGTGATGAAACGCGATGAAATATAGATGAATTACGATAAGACCGTGTTTAGCACGGCTAAAACACTAGTATTAATAAAAGAAAAATCGATTACATGTTTTTGCCACTTGGCAAATGCTAAGGGTTCTAACATTTAATAACAAATAATCATTCTTTCCATCATCTCATCTTGATTCACTGCCCTCCACCTCTTAGAAATTTCTATTATTTGTCTTTCAACTCCCTATAAATCATTCATTTTGTTCTCTTTTTCTAAAAAATTTCGTATTTTTGTCTTTTCTCTTTCTCAAAAATCTAATATACATATAGAAATATTAATTTAAATCCTGTTCATTGCACGGATAACAACTAGTAGTAAAATATTTTTAACACCATAATAATCAATACTAATATATGAAGATATTTTAAAAGATTATTGTTAAAAGTGATATAAAATATCTTACTATTAGCAAATGTGAGAAGTGGAGGGAGTTATCAAGCAGTGGATGATAGTTAGGATGTTATTAGAAGTTTCGCCTTTCATAGAGACAAAGATGGACTAATAACTAATTTCAATATATTAAGGGTTTTTTATATATTAGCCCCTTAAATCATAAGTAATTTGATATTTGCCCTTAGATCTTCATGTTTTGATATTAGCCCCTCAAATAGCTATGATATGTTGATATGAGCCCCTATGGTTAGGTTCATATTTTGATATTAGCCCCTCAAATAGCCATGATGTGTTGATATGAGCCCCTCATATTAACACATGATAGTAACTTGAGGGGCTAATATCAAAATATGGAGATTTAAGGGGCTAATATCAAATTACTTATGTTGTAAGGGGCTAATATCTAAAAAACCCATATATTTAAACATCTAAAGGGCTGATATCGAGAAAACCTAGTTTAATTTGGGCAAATCTTCACTGTAGGTCCCTAATATATTAGCCAAATTTCATTTGGGTCCTTAATGTTTGAAAGTCATCAACAGAGATCCCTAACGTTTTCTCCGTCATCAAATTAGGTTCTTTTCGATATTTTCCGTTATCTATTGCTGATGTGGCAGCTGACTGGACAGTTTTTTCTCTCTCCTTTTTGCACATAACCCCCTATAAATTTAAAAATTACAAATAACACCCTAAAAATTTTTAAAAATTACAAATAACACCCTGTTAGTTTGGAACATCACAATATCCCCCTAAAATTTTCAAAAGCTACAAGTGGTCTGGTAAAAAATTTACAACCAACCCCTTAAAAGTTTTGAAAATTATAAATAACACCCTAAAGGTTTTGAAAAATCACAAATAACACCCTGCTAGTTTGGAACATCACAATATCCCCCTAAAAATTTTAAAAGCTACAAGTGGTCAGCTAAAAATTTTACAACCAACCCCTAAATGTATTGAAAATTACAAATAACACCCCAAAAGTTATTTGCATTGTTTTAAGAACTTCAACGGTTGTTTATAAAATTTTCGGGTCTATTTATAAAAATTTTAGGGTCCATTCATAGTTTTAAAACTTCTAAGAGCTGTTTGTATATTTTCTAAACAAGGGTCCCTAAAAATTTTCTAAAGCGCCCTAAAACTTTTAAAAATTATAAATAACTCCTTAAAATTTTATAAAAGCCTCCTAGAAAATATGCAAACAACCTCGAAATTTTGAAAACTATAAATGAATCTCTAAATTTTTACAAACAAACATTCAAAATTTTTATAGCCCCATGAAAATTCTAAAAATTATAAATAACTCCTTAAAATTTTATAAAAAGCCTCCTAGAAAATATGCAAACAACCTCGAAATTTTGAAAACTATAAATGAATCTCTAAATTTTTACAAACAAACATTCAAAATTTTTATAGCCCCATGAAAATTCTAAAAATTATAAATAACTCCTTAAAATTTTATAAAAAGCCTCCTAGAAAATATGCAAACAACCTCGAAATTTTGAAAACTATAAATGAATCTCTAAATTTTTACAAACAAACATTCAAAATTTTTATAGCCCCATGAAAATTCTAAAAATTATAAATAACTCCTTAAAATTTTATAAAAAGCCTCCTAGAAAATATGCAAACAACCTCGAAATTTTGAAAACTATAAATGAATCTCTAAATTTTTACAAACAAACATTCAAAATTTTTATAGCCCCATGAAAATTCTAAAAATTATAAATAACTCCTTAAAATTTTATAAAAAGCCTCCTAGAAAATATGCAAACAACCTCGAAATTTTGAAAACTATAAATGAATCTCTAAATTTTTACAAACAAACATTCAAAATTTTTATAGCCCCATGAAAATTCTAAAAATTATAAATAACTCCTTAAAATTTTATAAAAAGCCTCCTAGAAAATATGCAAACAACCTCGAAATTTTGAAAACTATAAATGAATCTCTAAATTTTTACAAACAAACATTCAAAATTTTTATAGCCCCATGAAAATTCTAAAAATTATAAATAACTCCTTAAAATTTTATAAAAAGCCTCCTAGAAAATATGCAAACAACCTCGAAATTTTGAAAACTATAAATGAATCTCTAAATTTTTACAAACAAACATTCAAAATTTTTATAGCCCCATGAAAATTCTAAAAATTATAAATAACTCCTTAAAATTTTATAAAAAGCCTCCTAGAAAATATGCAAACAACCCTAAATTTTGAAAACTATAAATGAATCTCTAAATTTTTACAAACAAACATTCAAAATTTTTATAGCCCCATGAAAATTCTAAAAATTATAAATAACTTTCGTGGTGCTATTTATAATTTGTAATTTTAAAAACTTTGGGGTCCCTAATAAATTTGGCTTTTATAACAATTTCCCCTTTTCTCTCTCCTCCATCTCTTTCTTCTTCTTCCGTTCATTTTTCTCTCTTTTTTTCCCCTTCCGTTCGTTTCTCTTCTTCTTTTTTCTGGCTACTCAGTCGGCCCTTCCAGCTCACCGGGCGAAGGCTCGCTTGTGTGAGAGCTCCCGGAGAAAGGTCGACGACGAGTCTCAGGCGATCGTTTTATAATTTTTTTCAACTTGTCGAAATCATAGTCAAGGAATGAAAGCGAGAGGAGGAAAAGAGGAGGTGGTGATTAGGGCTGAAATTTCGGCATTTCCCAGCGGTTAGTCCCAATTTCTCTGACCAATTTGGTTGGGCGGCGGAAATGAAATGGCGAAATTGGGGACGTCAATCATGAGAGATCTAACGTTTTCTCCGTCATCAAATTAGGTTCTTTTCGATATTTTCCGTTATCTATTGCTGATGTGGCAGCTGACTGGACAGTTTTTTCTCTCTCCTTTTTGCACATAACCCCCTATAAATTTAAAAATTACAAATAACACCCTAAAAATTTTTAAAAATTACAAATAACACCCTGTTAGTTTGGAACATCACAATATCCCCCTAAAATTTTCAAAAGCTACAAGTGGTCGGTAAAAATTTACAACCAACCCTTAAAAGTTTTGAAAATTATAAATAACACCTAAAGGTTTTGAAAAATCACAAATAACACCCTGCTAGTTTGGAACATCACAATATCCCCCTAAAACTTTTAAAAGCTACAAGTGGTCAGCTAAAAATTTTACAACCAACCCCTAAATGTATTGAAAATTACAAATAACACCCCAAAAGTTATTTGCATTGTTTTAAGAACTTCAACGGTTGTTTATAAAAATTTTCGGGGTCTATTTATAAAAAATTTAGGGGTCCATTCATAGTTTTAAAACTTCTAAGAGCTGTTTGTATATTTTCTAAACAAGGGTCCCCTAAAAATTTTCTAAACTGCCCCCTAAAACTTTTAAAAATTATAAATAACTCCTTAAAATTTTATAAAAAGCCTCCTAGAAAATATGCAAACAACCTCAGAAATTTTGAAAACTATAAATGAATCTCTAAATTTTTACAAACAAACATTCAAAATTTTTATAGCCCCATGAAAATTCTAAAAATTATAAATAACTTTCAGGGTGCTATTTATAATTTGTAATTTTTAAAACTTTCAAGGTATTGGTTGTAAATTTTTACCAGACCACTTATAGCTTTTAAAATTTTAGGGGATATTGTGATGTTCCAAACTAATAGGGTGTTATTTGTAATTTTAAAACTTTTAGGGTGTTATTTGTAATTTTTAAAACTTTTAAGGGGTTGGTTGTAAATTTTTTACCAGACGACTTGTAGTTTTTAAAAATTTTAGGGAGATATTGTGATGTTCCAAACTAACAGGGTGTTATTTATAATTTTTAAAAACTTTTAGGGTGTTATTTGTAATTTTTAAAACTTATAAAGGGTTATGTGCAAAAGGGAGAGAGAAAATAGTCATGCCAGCTGCCATACATCACAATAGATAATAAAATATCGAAAAAGATCTAATTTGATGACTTTTGAAAATATAAATTCATTGATGACTTTCAAATATTAAGAACCCAAATAAAATTTGACTAAGGGCCTGTTTGTTTCGCCAACCCAAAAAAAAAGGAAATTGAAAACATCATGGAAATCATATTTCCATGATTTCCATAGATTTCCTCGAGGTAGTTGTTTTTTGTTTGTTTCACAAAGAAATCATGGGTGTAGAAATACACAACTTACATTTCCTCAATTTCCATAGTTTGGTTGGGGAGTTACAAATTGGAAAAGAAAATAATTTACAAGATTTTCTTTGTTTGGTTGGAGTTGAAACATGATGGAAATTTAGTTTGTGCTCACCATGGTAAGTTCACCCCCAACAAAACTATTCTCCAAAATATATGCCAAATATTTACCACAACTTGAATAACCAACAGCAAATTCACAACCAGCTCGAGGCCATATAAACCAACAAGAAAACCATCCGTTTTATGACCAGATCAAGGACATATAAAACCAACAGGGTTACCTGAATAATTTCATTCCTTTTTATCCTTTGGACCCAAATACAAAAACTTTTAGGGGTCCCTAATAAATTTGGCTTTTATAACTTAATTTCCCCCTTTTCTCTCTCTCCTCCATCTCTTTCTTCTTCTTCCGTTCATTTTTTCTCTCTTTTTTTCCCCTTCCGTTCGTTTCTCTTCTTCTTTTTTCTGGCTACTCAGTCGGCCCTTCCAGCTCACCGGGCGAAGGCTCGCTTGTGTGAGAGCTCCCGGAGAAAGGTCGACGACGAGTCTCAGGCGATCGTTTTATAATTTTTTTCAACTTGTTACGAAATCATAGATCAAAGGGAATGAAAACGAGAGGAGGGAAAGAGGAGGTGGTGATTAGGGCTGAAATTTCGGCATTTCCCAGCGGTTAGTCCCAATTTCTCTGACCAATTTGGTTGGGCGGCGGAAATGAAATGAGCGAAATTGGGGACGTGTCTAGGATTTTCTGGGGTTGATTTCTCCGAACGGGGCTCCCAACCAAACTGTCGAGATTTGAAATTGCTGGAAAAAAATATGACGTGGCAAGCCCCAATTTCCAAATCGAGCTCATTTCCAGCCATTTTTGTGCGAAACGAACAGCCCCTAATACATTAAAGACCACATTGAAGTTTTGCCTTTAATTTGTATCCAGAGACCATCACGCATCCACTCCCTCCTCTCTCTCCCCTCTTCCACCCTTCCTGTTCTCTCCACTCCTCTTCCCCCTCTCGCCTCTCGTCAACCCTCTCCGATGGAAGACAAAAATCCCACATCGGAAACGGAGCCTAACCCTCAAACCCACAAAAAATACCTCGCCATGCTCGACCGCCTCGCCAACCTCCACCAAACCCGCTCCTCAACCCGCAACCAGTCCAAACCCGAATCCGATTCACTCTCCTCCTTCCTCTCCCTCTTCTCCTCCTCCAAGCTCTCCATCGAATCGGATCTCACCCGCCTCCTCTCCTCCGACTCCAAACCCGATCCCGCTACCGCCAAATCGGACCTCAACAAAATATCAACTTCAATCTCGGATCTCGAGCGGATCCTCGCCCAAAACTCTTACTTTCTCCCTCTTACGAGCTCCGGTCCTCTCTCAAATCGATTTCGGATCTCAAAGAAACCCTAGAAAAAGCCAGCTCCGAATTAATCCCCAGAAAGAAGTTCTCTTTCAAAAATAAATCGGCGCTAAAAAAAGATCCTGCGGAATTATTCAAACAGAGCGAAGAAAAACCCGAATCCGATGCGAATCTTCCAACAAAAGAGATTAAGAGTTCGCCGGGGATTAGGAGCAAGAATGGTGCTGTTTTGGTGAAGAATTTTAGGGTTTTGGATGAAGGAAATGGGGAGTTTACGTTGTCTGATCTTGATTCATGTGAAATTTACATAAAGGGGAGAATTAGGGCATTGTTTATTCATAAGGTTACGAATTGTAGAGTGTTTTGTGGGCCGGTGCTTGGATCGATCTTGATCGAAGAAGTGAGTGGGTGTTTGTTTATGTTGGCTTCTCATCAGATTAGGATTCATCAAGCGAAGGAGACTGATTTTTATCTTAGGGTTCGGAGTCGGCCGATTATTGAAGATTGTAGTGGTGTGAAATTTGGTCCTTATCGGTTTTTCTATGAAGGGATTGATGAAGAGTTGAGGGAGTCGAGGCTCGATGAGGAGACAGGGAACTGGGGCAATGTGGATGATTTTAAGTGGTTGAGAGCAGTGCAATCTCCGAATTGGTGTTTGATTCCTGAAAAGAATGGGTAGATACGGTGAATGCTTCGGAAATGGAGGAGAATTTTGATGATTGTTAGTTCAGCATTGTTTTAGAACCAGGTATGCCATACAATGTTCCGAAACTTCACCTTTAATGAGTTTTTGAAGAGTGTGCTTCGTGATGATATGAATATGTTTTTTTGTTTGAAATATTGTATTGGTTATGCCAGGTTGTTATCTAGTTTCTATGGAATTCCATTGGTTTTCTTTTGCCAAGCCTTCTGTTGTTATCATAGTTCTTCAAATGACATTTTAGCAATTTATAGAAATTCAAAGGACAATAATTATTTTTGTAACATTTAACAATTGATTTGTCAGTTTTTGTAGTCTTACAACCAATTAGTATTTAGTAGGCATGCCGTCTTATTGTTGATGTTGGAATATTTGTCAGTGTTTGTGCCTCATGCTTGCTGTACATCTTCTAGTCATAAATGTGTGAATATTGAATGTTTTTTTTTTGGTTGTTTCAGCTAATGAGATGAAGTACATGTCAGGATTCTCACATTTGACTTGTTTGTTTGGTTGTTTCAGCTACCTAGGATTTCATTATGATTTGCTTAGAGTTCATCGGACCCTTTCTCTATTTCTCTTTCATGCTTCCATCATAGAGTTAGTTTTTCTCTCAAACGATTCATATGCTCATGAGTTGGATGGACATACTATCTCAGTCAGCACTCATATCACTTTTGTTAAATTAGTAATTATATTCAATGGAACATTTAACAAAGAGTTAAAATAGGTGTAAGTTTACATCTAATAAGGGGTATAAGAACTATGTTGGTAAAAAAATAACTACGAGAACCAATTTGACTATAAAGCCCTAGTACAAAGACCAAAATAGCCTTTTAGCCTATTTGAAATTGATAGTGGAACTCGTGTATTCTTTTGCTTCTTTGTAAATTAGATTAAACTCCTCTCATCTATATTCAGTTTTTTCCATAAACCTACTTGTCCACTAAGTTTAAAAATTAAAATCTTTGATCTATTTTTTACTCCTTATAAATTGTCTCAATTAACGTGTCCAATTAAAAGCAGCATTAAGATACAACCAAAATGGGCAAGCTAATAGCAATTTCAATGGTGGACTAATTTCAAAATTCAGAAGCAATAGGAACAAATTGAACTAAATTTTACAACTTTCTGCCAACCCTCTATTTTTTATTACCATTCTATGAAAGCATGGAAAGTCAAATTGTATAGATATGGTATACTCACAAGAATTGCTAAATTTAGGAATATTTCAGCAGATTAATGGGTGAAATACTTCGGTTTAATGTTGGTTAAACGCCGCAAATAATGTTTAATTGGAGATCAAATGTAGGGGTGGGTGTGGGCCGGGTCGGGCAACTCATGAACCAGCCCCCCAGTTCTCTAGCCAGGCTAGTTCAAGCACGGCCCACGTTGAGTGTTGGTTGGCTGGGCTTGATGCTCTGCCCCCAAGTCTAGGGCTGGACAACCCGTCCTACGGCCCGCAATGAATCGGGCTAGGTTTGACCCGTGAACCGATGGTTCGAGTCACGAGTTGGCCCCATTTTTTCTTTAATTTTTTGAAATTTTCCCTTTCTATCTATAATATATTCATATATTTATAAAATTATATTTAATTTATATTTTTACTATTTTAAACTCTTTAGAAACTTCGGTGTTAAACTTAATAATTGTCTAAGATTGAAAGTAAAATGTCAAATACTTTGACTGTGGATGGCGTCATTAGCAGCATATTTCTTACTTAGCTTGTAGTAATTTATGATCATTATGCGCTAGTTCTTCATGCCTCTGTGAGTTCTGAGAAGCTAGGCGGACAAGCTTAATGGGGCCTAGCGCTAGACGCTTGCTTATTTTAAATTTATTTAATTATAATAATTCACAAAAATATGTATTAAGTTCATATAAAATCGTAAAACCATAAATAACAATCTTAGATCCATAATCAACCATGCATAAATACTAAATAGTCAATTTGGTTGGTTTTGAATTATTTTTATGAAACCCAACCTAAACTAAACAGAACCGATGCGAACCAAATTATTGCAATTCAATTTGGTTGGTTTTCTAACGCCAAGCAACAACATGCGGATGCCATAGCTACACATGAGAAAGTGGATACTCTCAATGTCTACACATGAGAAAGTGGATACTCTAATCATTTAATCATTTTAGGCTATAATAATTAGAAATCAAAGAGGACTAAATGTGAAAAAATTAATGAAAGTGAATATATAGAAGTGGATAATTGATATTTGAGATTTTCAAATGGGTTATGATGCCACTGAGAGAGAGAGAGAGAGAGAGAGAGAGAGAGAGAGAGAGAGAGAGAGAGAGAGAGAGAGAGAGAGAGAGAGAGAGAGAGAGAGAGAGAGAGAGAGAGAGAGAGAGAGAGAGAGAGAGAGAGAGAGAGAGAGAGAGAGAGAGAGAGAGAGAGAGAGAGAGAGAGAGAGAGAGAGAGAGAGAGAGAGAGAGAGAGAGAGAGAGAGAGAGAGAGAGAGAGAGAGAGAGAGAGAGAGAGAGAGAGAGAGAGAGAGAGAGAGAGAGAGAGAGAGAGAGAGAGAGAGAGAGAGAGAGAGAGAGAGAGAGAGAGAGAGAGAGAGAGAGAGAGAGAGAGAGAGAGAGAGAGAGAGAGAGAGAGAGAGAGAGAGAGAGAGAGAGAGAGAGAGAGAGAGAGAGAGAGAGAGAGAGAGAGAGAGAGAGAGAGAGAGAGAGAGAGAGAGAGAGAGAGAGAGAGAGAGAGAGAGAGAGAGAGAGAGAGAGAGAGAGAGAGAGAGAGAGAGAGAGAGAGAGAGAGAGAGAGAGAGAGAGAGAGAGAGAGAGAGAGAGAGAGAGAGAGAGAGAGAGAGAGAGAGAGAGAGAGAGAGAGAGAGAGAGAGAGAGAGAGAGAGAGAGAGAGAGAGAGAGAGAGAGAGAGAGAGAGAGAGAGAGAGAGAGAGAGAGAGAGAGAGAGAGAGAGAGAGAGAGAGAGAGAGAGAGAGAGAGAGAGAGAGAGAGAGAGAGAGAGAGAGAGAGAGAGAGAGAGAGAGAGAGAGAGAGAGAGAGAGAGAGAGAGAGAGAGAGAGAGAGAGAGAGAGAGAGAGAGAGAGAGAGAGAGAGAGAGAGAGAGAGAGAGAGAGAGAGAGAGAGAGAGAGAGAGAGAGAGAGAGAGAGAGAGAGGCGACAGTGACCGTGAGATAGAGCGAGAGAGAGAGTAAGAGACTAGTTAGGGTTGGTTTTGGGTACCTGCCATGGTTCTAAGTAAAGTGCTTTTTGTTTAAATTTTTTTTTGTGTTCAAAAGCTGTTTAGCCGCTTATAGCCAGGGCCGCTTAAGCTGAGCTTACCAGACCGGACGCCAAAAATAAGGTCACAGTCCGCCTAGAGGTCAGTTGAGAACACCGTATGCCAATGCTTGATCGGGAACTTAGAAATTCTTCTACGTACAAGTAATTGCTAATACTTCAATAGACTGGAAAGATCTAGTTATATGTGAAATTAAACATGCATGTTCAAAATGTACACAAGTGTAATTGATTTAACATTCATGAATATATTGCATAAGCAGTGAACCACTCACAAAATTCAGTGTAGTTTTGGAATATTGAAGTGACTATGACAGGAAAAGATCGGTTTTAGAAAGAATGCATTGTTTCAATAAGACTAATGTTTTTGGTTGGATCCGAAAACGGTATTAGGTCGACAACTTTAGACCCTCAAATCTATCACTTCCTTCTTCTACTAGTTTCAATTGCTAGTGCACTATAAGAAGGAATATTATAATAGTTGATTGCTTATGAGAACTCTAAATCATGAATATTTGATTGAATAGTTAGCCCTTTGAATTGAAAATGGTAATAACTTTATTATTTAATGAGCTAACTTTAACTTGTAGATAATATTATGTTCTTGAACTTTTTATGGAATTTTCTTACTATTGATGTTGTCATTAACAAGGAGTATGAAAGAGCAAACAGTTCAGTTTGGTCGGTTTTGAATTATTTTTATGAAACTGAACCGAAACTAAACAGGAACCGATGCGAACCAAATTATTGCAGTTCAATTTGGTTGGTTTTCTAACGCCAAGCAACAACATGCGGATGCCATAGCTACACATGAGAAAGTGGATACTCTCAATGTCTACACATGAGAAAGTGGATACTCTCAATGTTACGTATGCACAAAGTGCATTAGGCGCTTTGAGCTACTGCCTACGCTTAGACGCTTAAAGGCATGCTTGGGGCAAGACTATTTTTAAATTATTTAATTATAATAATTAATAAAAATATGTATTAAGTTCATATAAAATCGTAAAAACCATAAATAACAATCTTAGATCCACAATAAACCGTGCATACTTAAATCTTGAATAGCCAAAATAATAACTAACAAGGTTATAGAAAGCTAGAGTTTAGCGTTGGACTCCTACCGAACCTGAGGATTTCTTTTTTATTTTAATTACAATAATTGATAGTAAATGTCAATGTTATAGAAAGTTTAGGTGTCAGACTGATGTTTAGGCGAATTTCTTTCTTCATTTAAGTGGTGGTCAAAGAGGTTTTACTGAAGGTCGGAGGAGGTAGTGGAGGTGTTCATATTTAGAGGTTAAAAGAGTTTGAAGGAGGTTGGAGGACGTGGAGACTGTAACACAGAAAATCACGATCAAGTCTTAAAGGGTGCAGTCCACGTAAGCAGATAATGCTCCCCTAAATATTTTTAAAACCTAGTGGGCGCCTAGTATTGCCAGCGCTTAGACGCTAGTTAGGCTTCTAGGCAACGCTTCTAGACTCGGACTAGGCGTAGATTTTTAAAACAGTGGATACTCTAATCATTTAATCATTTTAGGCTATAATAATTAGAAAATCAAAGAAGACTAAATGTGAAAAAAATTAATGAAAGTGAAGATATAGAAGTGGATAATTGATATTTGAGATTTTCAAATGGGTTATGATGCCACCGTGAGAGGAGAGATAGGAGATGACTTAGTTTGGAAAGTTGGGGAGCAAATTCACCCTTAGATTATACATTCGCTGATTGGAACCTTGGAGGGCAGCTGGCTGGAGTTTAATTAGGGAATGAATAGGCCACATGGGTGGGCCTCACTATGATTGTCGTAGAAATAGAAATGAGGGTATCACAATAAGAGTTTGAGGAGTATACGATAGGTTCGGTTAACACGGGTTGAAGTTTTTCCAACCGACCCGAACCAAATTAACTACAAAACTACATTGAACCGCTAAAATTGGGTGTTTCGATTGGTATGATCGTTTTGGGAGAGGAGAAGAGGAAGATGGAGAGAAGAAGAAGATGGAGGTGAAGAGGAAGATGAAGAGAAGAGAGGAGAAGAGGAAGAGTCATGACATGTGAGTTGAGGTGAAGAGCAATCAAATATTATAATATTTCTTCTTATAGTGCACTTGCAACTGAAACTAGTAGAAAAAGGAAGTGACTTATTTAAGGGTCTGAAATTATAGACCTAATAACTTATCTAGACCTGACCCATATTATCAGCCTTGTCAATCTTTTGAAACATTTTGAATTCTTCTGAAACCGTCCTTTTTCCTGTCACAGTCACTTTAATTTTCAAAAATCACATTGGATTCAGTGAGTAGTTTTGTAACGGGAAGGCCTAGGATTTCTTGAAAAGCTCAATTGCACTTTGTATTCGTTTGTTAAAATGAAGAAAGTAAAGAGAGAGGAGATTGGAGGATCTAATAGAAGAGTTTTGATAAGGATGGAGGTGAAGAGGAAGATGGAGATAAGAGAGAAGAAGAAGAGTGATGAGGAGCTAGTTGAGGTGAAGAGACATTTTCCAGACAAGGTCATCAATAAAAATATAGGGTACTAATTGATGAGAGTATTTCGTTAGGAAGACGATTTTAGTCGAAGAATGTGGAGTGTGAACCTGTTGGAACAATTAAGATCTGTTCCATTTTTTTTCTTTTACTTTTTGATAGTATTTTGTTGTTCTTATGGCAAAGTTTGGGTTTTGTCTTTATTCATTAGTTTCCTGGGGTTTTAGGAAGCAATAAGAATACTTGCCATAGATGTGAAGAGAGGTAAGATCCCTATTATGGAATATTGTACTGGTGTGAGATTTGGTCCTTATCGATTTTTTTTTATGAAGGGATTGATGAAGAAGTGAGGGGTTTGGGCTTGAAGAGTAGATGGGGAATTGGCCAATGTGGATGATTTTAAGTGGTCGAGAGCAGTGCAATCTCCCAATTAGTGTTTTGTTCCTGAAGAGGAATGGATGGGTACGGTGAATGCTTCAGATTTGAAGGAGAATTGTAATGATTGTTAGTTCAGCATTGTTTTAGAACCAGGTATATCGTAATTTTCATGTTTATGGAGTACTTGGAGATTGAGATTTATTTATTGTATTTGATTAAGCCAGATTGTTATCTAGTTACAATGGAGTTCCATTCAAAATTTTTCCTTTTGTTGTGATCGTAATCCAATTCAATCATTCAGGAATTTTATTTTTATTCAGATAGTTCTTTAAACAGTTGTTAGCAATTCAAAGAAGTCTGATTATTTGTAATATTTCTCGACTGATTTGTCATTTTCCAGTCTTAGTACCAATGGGTATTGATTAGTCACGCTGTCTATTGTTGATGTTGGAATATTTTATCACTATTTTCTTTCTTGCTTGCTCTCCTCTAGTAGTCATAAATGTGTTAATTTCGAATCTTTCACTGATCATGAGAACAATCTGTGTTTCTGTTTTTTAGTGTTAAATTGCAAAAATTTCAGGGGTGTTGCTCATGTCTAATAATTGCAGTTGGCTGAATTTGCCTTGCTTGGTAAACCCTGTATTTGATGTAGTTTAGCTAATTGTGAGCTCCAGGCCATCTGTCTTCGAGGTTGTTTTATTTATGTAATATCTTGTTTTTGGCTATTTGTTTTAGATTCCTCCACTTTCGATCACTTCTTTCATTTTACTCTTCTAACTATATTTCTAAGATGAATTGTTTCTCATCTTTAAACTTGCATAAATGAAAGCCAATTGTTTGTCTTGATAACTTGAGAAACTGTTCTCATCATGCTTTCAAAATTCAACCATATTGATTCATTCTATAGTTCTATAAATACATGTGTTCGATGTGATTAGCTAGCTGTGAATTTTATTTTGTTTATTTAAACATATAAAGAGATATGGTCCAGAAGTTGTAGGAAATTAACTTACCACTCCTAAGCTAGACCATATCTGTACTTTTATTTGTTTTAATTATCTCTATTTCGAGAACTTTTACCAAGACAATCCCATTCAACCAAAGTAACACTTCTTGTTATTATCTTTTCTACCATTTATTGTCAACCTTCTCCTTTTGTCATGAAGTCATTTCTCATACTAGTAAAAATGGTTTCTTTTGAGCTCTCACCATACAGTAACGTTCATTTGACAATTCCGATGTCTTCTATGCTTTCAGCACTATGATTTCAGAATAGCATTCTCTGTTACACCCCTACTTAGCGTGGACCCTTCGACCTCAATGCTGAAGCCCTTGAAGTGGCTTATGATAAAACATCTAGAACCATTAATGTCTAGATCCAAGCATGTGCTATATACCAAGTTGAAGTCTCAGGAAGTGCAAGCTTTGGAATCTTAGGGCGTGTTTGGTTAAAGGGTGCTGGAACTACAAATGTAGTTGCAACATCATGGCTAAAAATGAGGATGTTGCATCCGCGCTCAAATTTTAGAGTGTTGCAACTATTTGTAGATACAACAACTTAAGTTGCAAGTACTTGCGGGTACAACTACATTTGCTAT
The DNA here is from genome assembly GCA_012295165.1 of Asparagus setaceus. Taxonomy (NCBI): domain Eukaryota; kingdom Viridiplantae; phylum Streptophyta; class Magnoliopsida; order Asparagales; family Asparagaceae; genus Asparagus; species Asparagus setaceus. The sequence continues at coordinate 22,253,606 of CM022706.1, forward strand.
TACAACACACTCTTAACCAAACACACCCTTAGCTTTGAAGAATATATTTTCTCAACTTTTTGAAATGATATTCAAAGGAATGATCTACGGAATTTTATACTATGGGTTGTTACTTGTAATAGACTCAATCAAATCAGGTTTAATCTGAAGACGTCAGGGTCTCAGTAGAATAGAATGTTTCCGGTGGAAAACAACGGGAGATTTCTTCCTGACAATATATGTAGAGAAACTGGTCCAAGTTTCAGAGGTCAAAAATTTGTATTAAACTAATTCAAGAAGTAGGTAACTTTCCGTGCATGAGGTGTCAGAATTGTTTGGTTCAGGCGTTGAGTTATGTAGACCATTTAGAAAAGTAAGCAGGTTACGGAAATGAAGAAAATTTCTAGAACAATCACTTTATATTGTAGAAGGGCATAGATCCAAGTCGAATCAAGTTAGGGTACCTTCCAAGTGCGAGTTGGATGTCCAAGAAAGGAAATTGTGTTGAATTGTATATCTTAGTGTATGCACGTGTGTTCTGTGTTTAATAGATCGGATAGCATTGAAGCATATCTTGTGTTTACTGTGTTTAATAGATCCTCATTACACGAGAAGTGAATATTTAAAAGGAGAGGGAGAGAGTAACTAGAGATTTGTGATGCTAGCTTTACAGAAAAATCTTGTAAATGAATGTTGGGGAGATTTTTTTTTCCCTTAATTACTTTGAAGCAAGTTGCCGAAAATATTTTTTGAGGTTCAGTCCAAATGCGATCACCAATTTCTATTTATAGACAAACTCAGTCAACAAGCTGCTGGCATTTGTGCCACTTATGATAGATGGTTTAACTATTGAGAATGCTGTTTATGTATGTATGTCCATAGCTTACTCCAGACTTAAAAGTCTTATGGGCTAGCATAGGGTGGGGGCTAAAACTAAGGGTTTAGAGCAGGTGAAGGGCTTTTCATACAGGATCGGAAAAAGAAAAAGAATACCGAATCAGCTGAGAGCACCACTTCCCATTTACAATTAAATTCTATTTACTGCTAGCTACCGTTGTTCTACTTGTAGATTGATGGGTAAACAAATTGTAATGCTATTGATGTATGTACATGGTTTAGATCTATAAATTACGGATTTGGGGATGGCTGGGGCTAAAGTTCATGGTTTAGGATAGAATATTGGCTGTCTAGATGCTGCAGAGAAGAAAAGACGAATGTTAGTAAGTTAGAATATGAATGTAATATCTGCTTTCACAAATACAAGCTTCATTTGAACATTTACTATCTCTATTTTCAGCCTCCAAATATGCTTTTTCCTAAATGTAGAGAATATAAGAGAAAATAAAAAGGCTATAACTATTCCCAGCAATGTGACTGCTTGAATGAATATCAACATGCTCAAATTGTGGAAGAAATAAGAACCTCCTCTTTAAGATAAATTCTTGTATGGAAAGTCAGCTAGCCCACAAGAATCACATTCTGGACGCCTAATCTCTCTCTCTCTCTCCCCCCTGTTTGATTATATTTCTAATTAAACACCTAATGTGATATAAACCTGCTTCAATCTTCCTATTTTCCTACGTCTTTTGGTTACAGCCCTTCTATTTAAAAGCCAAAATAATACCAAACTATCAAAGGACCATGAATACAGCTAATTCAAAGCCTCTAAAGTGAACTATGATTCATCAGTTGGTGTGGTGGTATGCCTGTGAGATCTTAACAGTTTACTCCAAGACTGCTTGAATGCTTAAAAGCTTATGAGGTTGGGTTTCTTATGCGGCTACCTTTTCTTATTTATAGCCTCTATTTAAAGGAACGACCGGGATTGTGCCGCTTGTGATACTTTTCAGCTTGCAAATGTTGTATGTTTGCATGTAGTTCCAATTAGAGGTAGCTCAACACTTGACAACTGAATAATATTGTTTGTGGAGGGAGGGGGACCTTCACTGCATAAGCAGTTGCATGCTTTAAATCTTTTGAGAGGTTAGGTTCCACGTAGACAAGCACCTCTTAGTTGTAGGCAAATTATATTTACCATATCAGTTCACTTGCATTTAGTTTAATGCTCGAGACATTTCACAGCTCATGACACACATCTGTCTGCAAGAAAACCTTATATGGGTCATACAAAAGAATTCTATAGTCATCACTGTGTCTAGCAGCTTCTTGACTTCAAAGAGAACTCCAGGAAAGTGTATAATCAGCAGAGAGAGGCTCCTCTTTTAAATGCCTTGAATTTCAGGTAAATCCCAGGCACTTCATTACATGTGTTAGGCTTCCTCTATCTTGTTTTCTGCAAGATTTCATTCTCGCGTTGGAAATGTTTATACGAGCGTTTCTTTTCAAGTTAGTATGCTGCTACTAAGACTAGCTTACTCGTCATATCAAATGATTTAATTTTGGTGTTGGTTTACATTTACGATAAGTCAAGCATGAAATTCGCTTCCACGTGGCACATTTTTATTGTTTACTGTAGTTATTTAGTAAAAATTAAAGAAGGGAAAACTTCTAGTTGAATTTGCTATTAGTTGTGACTTAACTTCACTTGTTATGGTGAAAAAAAGTGGTTTGTGTTAGATTTTACTTTATATGGTGGTTATTTCTTATGGTTGATTTTCCTAAAAACCTGTAGCTGACTTCATTTCATACCTTATACTCCTTTATCTTACTTTTATTGACACACCTGTTTAATACTTTATGTGGTGGTTGGTTGTATTTGCATTCCAAGTTTAGGATATGCCAAAATGAGTGTGCACCAAGTACTTGAGTGTGTTCTATGTGCGTATCAGATATGATTATTTCTCTAACTATCAACATAAGTCTGGAATCTTAACTTGACATGATAAACCCAACTTCAAAATCTCAGTTCCTCGTGAAGGCATACTTACTATCGAAACATGCTTAGAGAGTTCGATCCGAGAACCAAATAGTTTTGAGATTATTTGACTTTTTATGTTCATGCTTTTAGAAGCATTTGCAATAGGGTGATTTTGTTAGAATTTAGGAATTAGGACATCAGTGTGGAACAAAAAATATTCAGCTCATTGATACTTTCTTGGTTATCCGATGTGAATAGATTTATGATCCTGTCATTGAGCTCATTTGGTGACTACAAAAGAGTTGGGTTTTTGTATCAATTGCTGAGAAGGAAAGATAGAGGTGACAAAATCTGCAGGAAACGGCCCAACAACTAGTTCTTTAAGTTGGTTCGATAGATAATACCCAGATAATGCTATATGAACTTTTCTCAGGGTTAGAAGACTGATTTCAATTGTTCGGCATTGTGAAAGTCTAGGGAAACAACCAAGGTGCTCTGCACAGGGTATTAACGTATTATCCTCTCTTCTTTGGTATCATGTTGGTGGATTGTATTTAAAATGCAGTGTTTGGAGGAATAGAAGATTGATTTATCTGCTGACATATTTCCATGTCTTGTGAATGCTAATTCGCAGTTCCTACAAGGTTTCATCTGAAATAGAAATCGCAGTGCTCGACTCTTAAGGGTCTATAATTAGCAGGCAACCAGTTTCAATTAACCACGGGAAAGTAGTTTCTTGAACTTTTATTTTCGTGTCAACAACTTAGTGATAGATAATTTACGGTCCAGAACGGAGGGTTGAAACTGTCAGTTAGAAAAACTGCGATCAACGGCTTCCCTTCACAATAATTGTCTGTTGCCATATGATACAGGAATTCCACAGACATTATAAAGTGACGGGGGACATTCCTCTGCCATTTGAGAACTGTATCCAGTGCTCTTCCTCATCCAAGTGTTAGCCAATAATATCCAAGTGTTAAGACAATAATAACCCTTCCGAACTCCGAAGAATTATACTTCCAGAAGCATCCAAACCTGGACCATTTTTTGCTCTGGTGGATTCTTGGCTTTCATCACTTTTCCTTGGCTTTTCCATCTCGCTAGAGTCATTTATTGAACTGCCGCACCTTGAAAGCTACTTTTACATATCCCCTTTTGCTCTCACATACTTCTCTTTTTGAAGGTAAACATATCATCTTCCACTTGTTCAGCCACATGAGAACAAAATTCTCCACTTACAACTTCAACCTTTCATGCCATTATGGAATGATTCTATCATGCATCAAGTTTCTAATCACACAGAGTTTAGATAAAGTTTTGAAATGATGTGAAATTATTACACTTAAAGAATAAGAAGAGTGCCAAAATTTTCTACTTATATTTATGAACAACTTTTTGTTAAGTATTCATGATTGTTTTTGCATTTTATGGTTCTCTAGGATTTGTTTTTAGATTTTCAACTAGCTAGAGAAAAGGTTCAATCACATTAGCTAGAGGACATATATTGGACTAATATTACCAAAATTTGCACAATGGAAAGCGGCAGAACTTTCGGGTTTATGTCATAATCAGACTGCTGGCAAACTGCAATAGGTAGGAATCACCATCTGCACTTATAATACTTCTTTACAAAATCCCATATCTTTGGTAGATACTGGGTGCAATTTTTGATAGACATCATCTTGAAGAATAAGAGAAACTTGTACCTATAACTTGCTTCCTTATCGAATGATTGCATCATCATTCAGAATAAACCTACAACCTATTCATAAGGTACAGGTGTTCCTGAGAGCAAACGAGGATTCCCCACTACTAATAGAATGTGCATGCAAATTAGTATTCCTCTATAATTTCTATACTAGAACAATTTGAGTTAACAGAAAGAAGAAACTTTAGCACATTATTGATACTTTTTGTGGAACTGAAACAATACTGAGAAAATAACAAAAATTAAGATATTTATTAACATTTTGAGCTGTACCAACCACAGATCACATAATCTGAATTCTACATTAATACTACTGATTTCATTCTTATTCAATTTAGTAAACTAATGTTGATGTAAATGATACAGCAGTCTGGTGAAGATTTTTGACATCTGGACATGGCATTAACATTAGGAAATAAATTTCTAAATATTTGAAATGCTATACTAGGTTGATTCACCAATAACTTCACTAGGTCCAAATCCAAACAAGCCCAAAGCTTTAGTTATCAAAGTAATGTCCAGAGTGGTATAAGTATATCTTAAAATTTTCCTGTTTGGTCCTAATCTTTTGCATGTATGCCTTACACGTATACAGGTTAAACTAGTAGGGGCTGCTTGGTTCACCTATTTTATAGAAAAGTTTTGAGAAAACACCTGACAATACCATTATTGTGAATAATAGATTTCTGTAGATTGCTATAAACCGTGTTTGGTTCCAAAAAATTATAGAAATGTTTTCTATAAAGTAGGAAAAAGTGTATTATTTTATAGAAATTAACTTTCTCTCCAAATGGGCGGAAATTGCAAGGAAATCTAACATTTATGCTAAAATAGTAATAAAGTACACCGTACCACTTTTCCATAAAATTTGAAATTACAAAGAAATTTGAAATTGACTACATTCTTGTATGAGTTTCACTTTTCCATAAAGTTTTCTTATCCAACCAAACAAAGAAAAAGAAAACGACTTATTTCCTATAAAGTTAGGAACTCATTTTCATGTTTTGAACCAAACAAAGAAATAACAATAAACAAGAAAAGTAGTACTTTTAAATTCTATAAACTTCTCCTACAATTTTTATAGAAATACAAGGAAATTAACTTCTTGACACTTTTACTTTTCCTTTTTATAAAAATGGTTTCTGAGAAATTTGTGTGTAGTGAAAGGAAATGCCTGTTCACTTCACTTTTCTTTTTGACTTTTGGAGGATCCACTATGAGTTCTTTTATGTTGAAACCACTGTCACGGGTGGAGGATTGATGAAGATGTTTTATATAATTGTACTTGTAACTAGAAATTATTTTTGGTGAGTAGTCTAGCCCTCTTAAAGGAGTATTTTCAGAACTGATGTTTGATACTGTCAATTTTGTTTTATTGTTTCTTATAGAACCTTGTAAGAGTTGGTGTGACTTAATGAGTTGCAGAAAGATGTGGAATCGGTGGACAAGCATTGATTCTTGAGTAGCAGTCATCATATATTCTCCACTATGGTGGTGGTGGTGGAGTACATAGAAAAATATGATGTCATGTCCTGATTCCTTTCACAATCCTTAGTGCATGTTGCACATTTAAGTTTAGGAAGGGGAAAGAAAGTCTTTTAGCATATTCAGGCCTCAGGATTTTACCATTGTGTATATACCATTGTTCTCATGGTAGATAAAGTGCAAAATATGAAAAACTTTGACGTGTACAAATATTAACCTATGGTGGTACATATAAGGTATTGTTTCTGATTGGTCTAATATTAGTGATAAAGTATTTAAATAGTAACTCTACATTTATTCCCCATAATATCCTCTTGTCCACAGTAAAGGAACCAAACCTTCCTACATAAACCTAAGCTAGTCCTCTTCAGGAGAGAACAAAGCCCATATGGAAGAGCAACAAATTAGTGAGACATCAACAAACAACCTCAAATCTCCACGCACTTGTTCCACCAATGAAGAAACAACCGAGGCAAATTCTAAGATATGCTTGAATCTAACACTCGGAGAAAGTTCTTCTGGGTCGAAACCTGATCAACCTCCTGTCAGGCTCTTCCCTTGCAATTTCTGCATGAGGAAGTTCTTCAGTTCTCAAGCTTTGGGTGGTCACCAGAATGCTCACAAGAGAGAGAGAGGTTCAAGAAAATCTCAGCACCTAAGCTCTCCTTTTCTTCAGTGGCTACAGGTTCAACCTCATTCTGGAGTACAGAAATCAAGGAGAGATAGAGGTTGGACTAACATGATGCCGAGATATGTTGATGTCAGAGATGATTTGATGTGGGTTCGAGTTTTCAGATGGAGTCCGACTCATCTGAACAACCACCATTGGAATCGCAGAAGCTTGACTTGAGCCTTCATCTCTGATATGTAGGCTACTGTTTTGTGAAATTTCTAGTTATTGAAAATTATGGGATGATATACATAATTTTTTTCTTGTGAATAATTTCCAATTTCTCGCATATGCTTAGGATACTTATAAGTATGTTTTCTTTTTTGTCTCCCATGATGTGTTTCCGAAAAGAGAATTTTAGCGTCAGGAGCAAAAGTAGGAATCCTTTTTGGGCATTTATTGGAGAAGATTACATTAACCCTTTTGTGTTTTGATTTAAACTTTAAGGACTAACTTGTGATCATCTCACTTTTAAAAGAGCTTTGGATCATGCATTTAGTTTTAGGTGCTTAAGAAACTACTGATAATTCTTTAGCATGTATAAAGAATATTCCGGTCTTTTAGTATTATTGCCCGCTGTTTGTTCAATGCAGGAATGAAGTCCAAACAAAAAAAAGTAAAATATAATTCCGTTAGACCTTGATTTGTCCTCGTTTGCTGCAATGATCGAATTGAGGTAATTCGTTTATGTAGGCCTTGTTCACTTTGTTCAAAGTTGTTGTATGCTTCTTGTGTGAAATGAGAGAGGAAACTACAGAAACATAATATAGAGTGGAATGGTAAAGGATACATGAAGCTTTTCTTTTGTATTAATATATTTATTTCCTTGTTTTTTTATTTTTCTTTTCAATAAATAAAGGATCTGGCTCCGCCTTGAATTTGGGACGTCACAGAATTAGACTCCATCGTTTTACTGCTAAGAACTGAGCATCCTGTAAACAATTTAGATTTTCGCTACCCCTTCTTCCTCTAGAGCGGGGGGAAAAAAACAAGTTTCATTTGCTTCTCCGTCGCGTAAGTTTAAGCTTTCAGCCAGACGTATAAACAAAACTTCTGTTAATATTATAAATCTGAAAATTAACTCACGCCCTTAAACACTTTAAATTGGTCACCTACAGTATAAATCCTCGTCTACTCAATTTCAGATAGATATAAACACAAATAAACATGTCATAAGGTAGCATAAAGTAAAAGATATATGAGGGGTAAAAAAGTATACAACAAAAATGTTACTGGAGTTAAATTCTTGCCTGTGAACAACAAACTCCATATTCTAGTAAAATTATTCACAAACTCCATATTCTAGTAAAATTATTGAACCCTCTAGAAGTATGGACACTAGAAGAATACAAGAAATATACTCAGTTCCCTCCTGTAACCTTAGCAGCCAATATAAGAACTTTGTATTCTTCAAGCAAGGTAGTTCATTTTTAACCTATACAATGCCATCCACCTCAATTCTTAACCCCTCATTTCTCTTCATGAAGAAAGAGTTGAGCTATCTCAACTCTTTCCCCCAACACTTTCATAGAAAAGGATATACCCATGATCAGTATTGCTAGAATACTCCTGAGCTGATCCAAAAAAGGTTTGAACAGTCGATTCATCAATCATCTCGACATTCTCATCATCAAAGAAGAGCCAGTGGTTATGACTCTTGACGAGGCTAACATAGTGGCCATGATTCGGCCCACTGCCAACATGAACAACAACAGCAAAGAGAGAGTATTCCAAGTCGGAGTTGTTGACAGTACTACTCAGCTTCAGCTCGAGAGGGAAAACAACACGGTAGGAGAGTTTCTTGTATCGGCCAAGCTGCTCTATGTATTTGAAGCGTTTGAGGTGGATCACAAGGATGCTTGGGGGCTTCTTTATCTTCATTCTCTTTTGTGCTTCCTGCAAACTGTGTGGGAGTAGGATTAATTATTTTCAGGAGAAAGGCTGCTCGTAATATGGGAAAAAAGAGATGACTATTTGTTTAACAGGCAAAGCAATAAGAATCCGCAGTCGAGCAAAAAAATGTAATGTCATATGTCTAAAACTGAAAGATGTGAGCATCGGAAAGTTCACTTTAATATGAAATAACAGGTTAACATTTTCAATTTTTCGACTTCTGGTCCATGAAAAATGAAAACATGCACAAAGAACAATTAAAGGTGGAAAAGAGCAGAAAAAATGATGTTCTTAAGGAGAAAGGAACAAAGTTGTCTGTCTGTAATGGAAACTAAGATCTTTGAAAGCTACCATAATAATATTCAACTGCAAGTGGTTTGTGATACAACATTAATTTAGGCCTTCTCTATGTCTACCCTGAGTAAATGACCCTGAGCAAATGTAAATTGTGATATCTAGTCATGATTAGTTGATATTCAAACCATATCTAATCATTTCAGTTACTAATCAGAGTAAATGATAATGGCAGATTGCAAATCGCAGAATGAATATTAGGGAAAAAGGAGATGCACCTGCAGCATTTGTCGCAGAAAAACTTATCCTCTGCATTCAGAGTCTCTGTTGAACTGAAGTTTTTGAGACAGCTCGTAATTGAACTGTTCTGCTCAATATCAAGGCTCAAGTCAAAAAATGTTTCATCCCTTGCAGTGACTGTTTCACATCTCAAGCATTTTGTTTCATTGGTCAATATCCCCTGCATATATGATTAGAAATACTTTGTTGATAGACCATTGAATATTCAATGAGCTAAAAGCATGAAACAAGACTTATATTCACCTGAAAACTTTTGTGGACCCACGTAACAAGGGGCTCTTTTCTAATACCATTAGCTTGAGGATGGCATGGTCCATTTGCAATCTTTTTGGATGGTGAAGTTTCAGAGGAGACCTTTGTAGCATTAGACTCTTTCTCCAGAATGTCGACGAGCTCATTTAATAAGAAATTCAAGAATTCATGAGCATCCTACAAAATTGCCAGGAGTTGGTTCAGCTAAATAATTTACTGCAAAATTGTCCCGTTACAATACAGAGGCAAGCTTGAATTACTTTGCACATAAAAGAGCACATTTCAAAAGACAGCATATACACATTACAATTTGTCAAGACCTTAAAACTCACAACAAGGCCCTTCTATCTAGAACATACAAAGCCGGATCTAATTGAATCAGATACTGCTGGGATTCAATTGGACTTGGATTTAATGATCTATGTCCTCTTGCAATTAAGATGGTAGCTCCAACATATCAATCTTAGAATAAAAGCATGTCTAGTAGTTCACTTGCAAGAAAAAGTGCGCAACAAGTTCAAGAAAATTGCTAGCTATATTTTTCTACTGGTATATTTATTAATGTAGAGACTCCTTAACAAAACAAATTCTTCCAAATCCAGGCAGATATCTCTTAGGTTTTATAATTTCTTAGAAAGAAAAAAAATAGAGTTAGCTCTTTGCAGATGAAGTTTTTGCATAACAATAACAAAAGTTAAACCGCAAGAGACCAAGATCATAATCATACACGAGCAAAGAAATAAGCTCATCCATAGAAATATGATGCTGGGTGTACATAATCCATCAAACATAAATTTTCAAGTGTGAGTTACACACACCGCATGCAAGTTCTCTGGGTGCATGAGCAAAATCCAAAGGCAGCTAGGTCCCATGAAATTACCTGGTGCATGTAACTGCGAAAAAGTTCATTCTCTTTCTTCACTCTTTGCACAAAACGCTTGGGAGCAATAACACCAGTTTTTTTCTTCTGCGAGCTGATCTGCACAGTGTAGTCCAAACATTAATCTATGCAAAAACTTGCAAGATATTTATGAAACGTTATCAACTAAAGATAATAGTCAAACAGAAGTTAGAAACAAATGAGGAAGAATAAATCCCTTCAGCAATCTAAAGGGACATTTCAGTTAGTTTACTTATCACTCACATCCTAAGTTGCACCGGTACAGATACGGGTGCGGGCACGGGACACAGCAAATTTGTAAAAGGTAGGGTACGGGGGCACGGCTGAAATTCATGGAATATAATCATAGTTCTGAGCTATATATGTAAATGACCCTCTTCGATTGTAGCTCTTAAAGCTGAAACGAACTCGACCCATATCCAACAAGTTACAAAATGGATGTGGAGTGTAGGATAGACATTCAAGAAGTGTATGACGAGTGCTTTAAATTAAACATGCATTGTATAATTAAGTACATGTCTGAATAAATATATGCATATATTTAAGGAGTGTCCAAGAAGTGTCAGGTCCGGGTACGGGTACAGCTCCATATTGGAAGTACGCAGGTAACATAGCTCACATCCAATGGTGAGCCAAATATAATTTAGATATCTGTTCTTCAGAGAGGGAGAACTAAATGACCATCATAAGCTATGCAACTTTGAAGATCTTTACCCATTAGAAAATTATTTCTACAATAATTGCAAATTAACTGATACATTTTAGGATAAAATGAGAATTAAAAATTGTAGTGGATGTGCTAAATGAGGTTATTCTGATTAGAACCAGGAATCGAATAAATCTATGATAGATTCATGTAGCTAAACTATTTACAAGTGTTAGACTACATTTATTATCATAACACCACAGTTTCTAGGATATTCTCAATAGGTTTCTTCATGTAACGTACTTGTCACAACATACCTATTTATGTAAAAGTATTGGTAACAAAGGATAGATCAAGCGGGATATAACATACAATCTCCAAATAAATTGCTTTCTTTTTGTACATTGCCATGGGGAAGGAAATAAAAAAAAATCAGGATTTCCCTTTTTTATGTAACCACATGAATACCACCACCCCACCACCCAAAAAAAAAAAAAAAACTTGTTACATGTTAAACATGGAGTGCAGCAGTAGAAGGCCAAGTTTCTCGAAAGTAAATGTACTTGGTAACTGCAGATTCCTTCCGCAATGTGCTTGAAAACGCTAAGCAGAGACTAGAGGAATCGAGTGAAAAAGTAATCCTAGTTAAGCATCCTCCAGAGCGGCATCAATCTCTCAGCAATAATCCTAAAACCAATCTACATTTTAATCTAAAGTTAAAAAGGAATCGTGGATATAGGTATTATCGATATCATATGCAGTGGGCATTATCCATATCCATATCCTGTTTCCAAAATAGAATACAAATATGGATAGAGATCACATATAACATTCTGTATCTATACTTCTTGTCTATGAATATCAACATGAGCGGGATATGCAAAAACTAACCTATATTTGTTTAACAATCAACACATAGAGATCAATCATGATCCGTTACATGAATGGTATGGAGTAACACAATATCACATCAAATAAAACAATTATATCCAGAGAAATATGAAGCAACATAATATTACATCAATAACACAGTTATTTTATAAGAATAAAAAAATCTTACATATAAATACTATCAATGTAAACAAGGTTTGGTCAATAGCGTTCATGGTACGAATATTTGTATATGATTCGGAATTGTATGTACACTCAGACTCGGCGATCTAGAAGTATAGCTATAGTTGATCCAAAAAAGAAGGAAACAACAGAATGGAAATGGGTTGGAACATATTTCATCTGCCTACTTTTAGCCCCCTTTTTGACGGAATAAACGTAATTATGCCATCTTTATAAAAAAAATAAATAATATAAAAGTAACAGTATTTGAAAAAGCAGATATTACACAGTTTTTGTTCTGATGATGTTCAACCATACACAGAGCAGCGTAACAATATACGAAAAAGCACCTATAAACTGTAAGACTATGCTGCCAGTAAAATCAGCTCAGATGAGCTAATGCAGCACGATCACCTGCCATCATTCCTAAATTATTCCTTGAGACAGTTTATAGATTATCCATTATTATTAGAGTAGGATTTATATTTAGTCTAGAAACTTATTTTGGAATTTGTGTAACCTTATTTATAAAAGACAAGTCCTCTTTAGAAGTGTTTTGAACTTTCATTTTATCAGGAAATACTTTTGAAACCTTGAAGGCAAGTTCCCCCCCTCCCCCCCCCCGAACTCTAGTGTCGAATTAGCATTACTCAGGAGATATTAGGTTTTCTTAGAACTGGGCTTCATGTCTTTTTATGTAAGGAGATGATTTAATGAAATAGACTTTTTTTTTTGTTTTCTTCATTACTTTTCTATAGTTAGTGTATGATCTGATCGGAATTTAATAGTTGAAATTGTGAATTGTGAAGCCTTTGCTCTTAATATTATCATTTTCATCTTCAAAATCCTAACCTTCAATCACAATGAGAACCTTTGCTCTTACTATTATCATTTTCATCTTCAAAATCCTAACCTTCAATCACAATGAGAACCTAACCACTACCTCTCTCCATACAAACTAACGAACAAGGTTCAGCTTCAATGGATCAGGAGGGCCCGTCTGCAAGTGAACATGTAGCTTCAGTTTCTCTAAATTTGACTTACACCATTTGCATTGATTGGTTCCATTTGTACTACTTTTTAATAGTTTAGATGAAACCTACACGAAATTCAAGATTAAAGACAGAAACATGGGCTTAAATTCCTAGTTAATAATTTCATGTTCCTTCCAATTTATAGATATCCCAAACTCGTGAACCCTAATCTATTGGAGTGTGATATATTTTTATTTTAATTTCGATTGTGATGTTAAGTTCACTGCAAACTAGTACATTCACATTAATTTGACCATTTTTTTTGGCTTCACTTGTTTAGTCAATATTAGTTTACGTTTCTTGATTTAACACTCACCTGCCATATATCTAGCGATCACGAACACTTAGCCAAATGTTTATATACACTGGAAGTCTGGAACGAAATTTGAAAAGAGACCTCTGTAGCCAATGGACAAATGTGCAATTAGAGTGAAACTGGAACAAATGTGCAATTAGAGTGAAACTGGAACCGAGTTCTTGATCCTTGATGCAATGAAAGTGAATTTATTAGAGTAGGATTTATATTTAGTCTAGAAACTTATTTTGGAATTTGTGTAACCTTATTTATAAAAGACAAGTCCTCTTTAGAAGTGTTTTGAACTTTCATTTTATCAGGAAATACTTTTGAAACCTTGAAGGCAAGTTCCCCCTCCCCGAACTCTAGTGTCGAATTAGCATTACTCAGGAGATATTAGGTTTTCTTAGAACTGGGCTTCATGTCTTTTTATGTAAGGAGATGATTTAATGAAATAGACTTTTTTTGTTTTCTTCATTACTTTTCTATAGTTAGTGTATGATCTGATCGAATTTAATAGTTGAAATTGTGAATTGTGAAGCCTTTGCTCTTAATATTATCATTTTCATCTTCAAAATCCTAACCTTCAATCACAATGAGAACCTTTGCTCTTACTATTATCATTTTCATCTTCAAAATCCTAACCTTCAATCACAATGAGAACCTAACCACTACCTCTCTCCATACAAACTAACGAACAAGGTTCAGCTTCAATGGATCAGGAGGGCCCGCCTGCAAGTGAACATGTAGCTTCAGTTTCTCTAAATTTGACTTACACCATTTGCATTGATTGGTTCCATTTGTACTACTTTTAATAGTTTAGATGAAACCTACACGAAATTCAAGATTAAAGACAGAAACATGGGCTTAAATTCCTAGTTAATAATTTCATGTTCCTTCCAATTTATAGATATCCCAAACTCGTGAACCCTAATCTATTGGAGTGTGATATATTTTTATTTTAATTTCGATTGTGATGTTAAGTTCACTGCAAACTAGTACATTCACATTAATTTGACCATTTTTTGGCTTCACTTGTTTAGTCAATATTAGTTTACGTTCTTGATTTAACACTCACCTGCCATATATCTAGCGATCACGAACACTTAGCCAAATGTTTATATACACTGGAAGTCTGGAACGAAATTTGAAAAGAGACCTCTGTAGCCAATGGACAAATGTGCAATTAGAGTGAAACTGGAACCGAGTTCTTGATCCTTGATGCAATGAAAGTGAATTTATTTGACCAGGATGTTAGATATTTTAGATTTTTTTAGAAAAGTCCTTTTAGCCTTGCCTATAAAATGGAAGTCCTTATTTTAAAAGCCTTTAGAATTTTTATTTACTTATTTAGAAATCGTCTATAACCATGCCTTTACCAGAAAACCCAATTACTTTAAGAAATCTAGTAATAAAATTCACAATAATTTAATAAACATGACTTTAGTATCTTCTCATGGGGACATGATTTTATCAAATTGAAATTTGTCGGGTTAGAAAAACAGTTCGTCAGTTATTGGATTTGAAATTCTTCCTTCAAGATGCAAAAGTCTTTGAATTTATTATATTTTCTCTTCACCTTCAAAATCCTAACCTTCAATCACAATGAGAACCTAACCACTACCTCTCTCCATACAAACTAACGAACAAGGTTCAGCTTCAATGGATCAGGAGGGCCCGCCTGCAAGTGAACATGTAGCTTCAGTTTCTCTAAATTTGACTTACACCATTTGCATTGATTGGTTCCATTTGTACTACTTTTAATAGTTTAGATGAAACCTACACGAAATTCAAGATTAAAGACAGAAACATGGGCTTAAATTCCTAGTTAATAATTTCATGTTCCTTCCAATTTATAGATATCCCAAACTCGTGAACCCTAATCTATTGGAGTGTGATATATTTTTATTTTAATTTCGATTGTGATGTTAAGTTCACTGCAAACTAGTACATTCACATTAATTTGACCATTTTTTGGCTTCACTTGTTTAGTCAATATTAGTTTACGTTCTTGATTTAACACTCACCTGCCATATATCTAGCGATCACGAACACTTAGCCAAATGTTTATATACACTGGAAGTCTGGAACGAAATTTGAAAAGAGACCTCTGTAGCCAATGGACAAATGTGCAATTAGAGTGAAACTGGAACAAATGTGCAATTAGAGTGAAACTGGAACAAATGTGCAATTAGAGTGAAACTGGAACAAATGTGCAATTAGAGTGAAACTGGAACAAATGTGCAATTAGAGTGAAACTGGAACCGAGTTCTTGATCCTTGATGCAATGAAAGTGAATTTATTTGACCAGGATGTTAGATATTTTAGATTTTTTTTAGAAAAGTCCTTTTAGCCTTGCCTATAAAATGGAAGTCCTTATTTTAAAAGCCTTTAGAATTTTTATTTACTTATTTAGAAATCGTCTATAACCATGCCTTTACCAGAAAACCCAATTACTTTAAGAAATCTAGTAATAAAATTCACAATAATTTAATAAACATGACTTTAGTATCTTCTCATGCGGGGACATGATTTTATCAAATTGAAATTTGTCGGGTTAGAAAAACAGTTACGTCAGTTATTGGATTTGAAATTCTTCCTTCAAGATGCAAAAGTCTTTGAATTTATTATATTTTCTCTTCACCTTCAAAATCCTAACCCTAACTCACAATATTGAAAACCATAGCTTCTACCCTCTTCATTCAAACAGAACTCCTACCAGATTGTCCCGTTAAGAGTGGAGTGTAAGTTTGCTAAAAGAAATTCTCTGGATTTCCTGAAATGGAGTAGAAGTGGCAAGAGCTATGTAATTGAAACTTCTAAGTTTAAACCATGAAGAAACAATACCCTTTATGATAAAAATAAATGTCTCCAAGAAAAGTTATCTTATATGATAAAATGACATAGATGGTTTAAGTTATTAACAAAAAGTTTACAGGACGAAAATAGAAAGTGAAAATACATAGGAAATCGAACAAAATCATAACGCAGTCCCCGGGGAAATATGCCAGGGTTTAGATAAATTAATATACATGTTCATTGGTTCCTAGTACTCATATATATTGAGTTTTATTAGTCTTACACGTCTCAAATTGCACAATTTGGAAAGTTTTAAAGGAGTATCGAACATTTGGTATCAATTTACTACAAAATTCTTAAAATTAATGAAGTTTCCAAAATGAGAAACCTCTGAACATTCTAACACTAGTTTCCATAATGGATTAAGTTTCATGCCTATATGACGTGATTGCTAATTTAGTGATATTGCATTTTTATATCTGAATTAGTGACTGAAATAGAAAAGGCTAGAAATTTATAATTAATGAGTGCATAAAAATTAAGGAACTCGAGAAGTGGGTAAGAATTAAAAAATTTCTTTCTGTTTTAACGTATGTATACATTAAACATGTGATTTACCTTTAGTTTCAAGATATGTTATGTTACTGTGATAGTCGCAAACAATTTTTAACCCTAACTTTTGATCTTTGGTACAAATTTTCACATATTGATTCCTTTTTCTGGGTGGTACTCTTATTTAAATTCACATTTTTCTAATTAATATTAAGCCTTTTAATTATGAACCTTCATTTAGTTTTAATGCATAGCTTTTAAGAGTTTTAAGGCGTCTACTAACCTTCTCTTATTCTAGAGTTGTTGTGAGTATTTTTATTTAAGGTTTTAATAACTGTTTTTTTTAAAAATTTGTACTTACTGATTCCTTTTATTGCAAATTATTTTTATAGTAATTATTTTACCTTTGCAAGTATTTTGTATTTTTCTGAACATATGTAAGTTATCTAATTACTCAATAATATTATAGATAGAATAGAATTTAATCTCTTGATATTTATACCAGCAACTAGCAATTACATAATTACTTAATTAGGCCTACATTAAATTAGCGACTAAACAACATTAACAGTGTCAAAAGTTAAGCTTTGATCACAAATATCTTCTTCACGTATATATATATTTTTCTCTCCAAAATATCATTGCAATGATCCCCTGACTTAATTTTTTTACACTTGATTTAAACCAGAATTGGTAGGCATTTCTTGAGTTATTGAATTATAGATAGACATCAAACTAACAATTGAGCCGCCCAATCATGCCTACTCTCTTGCAAATGTCCCGACCCCTAAAAAGATGTTTTCCTTAATAATGGTCTATCTCTCATATATGCATCAAAGTGAGTTAGTTAAATATCTTAGGTGGCTTAAAGGTTTTCTTTAACCAGGTATAATTGAAGATGTTTTTTGCAATATATCCAAAATTTAACTTAGATGCATTATGTCTCATATGCATAAGGCTCTATAAACTTTATGCTAGTTGGATATGACCTACTTTTAAAAACTTCCATCCGAACCAAGACCCATAAAAATCAAAATCATGTTAGCTAAAACGGAATCATGATGCCGCCTAGTCAATTAACTTCTATCCAGTCAGCATGTTCCAATTAGTTTTATTATTATGCTCAGCCACCTTTTTTACTTAGACTATAGTATGTCTTTGCTGTACTTCTCAATTGGTTTTTTTATTATTCTTCTTTAAATGATAGTTGCACAGTATTCCCACAGATGGAATATTTGGTTGCCCGTATTTCTTTCTTGCACTGGCAGTGGCAGATATATGATTACAGAAAAATTTAGTGCTTGACAACTTGCATTCCATCCAATTGCGTAATTTCAAAATACCATGACGCGAAATCCCGATATCCTTTACTTTGAGATATGGGCAGGACAGATTCATATAGACTGTTTTGAGTGTAAATGATTAATGATACAACATATTAGGTTTATGTCCTTTCTGTTTTCTGAATTCGAAAACAGGCCGACAGGCAAACAACAATACATGTTACGCCATTTTGCACCTGAGCCCTAAATTGCTCCTTAGGATAGTAGAAACGACTAATAGGTACCCAAATGAGTCACTCTAACAATTATGTTGTTAAATCTCTCTATCTGAGATGAAAAACAACACACTATTCACTTCGACCACAAATATAAACACCTTACTTTTATCAGATCATTCATTTGCACACAACCAACCCACACAAATATAAAACATCAGAGGAACAGTAGAACGGTAGAAGGAACTTGGTATTTTGAAGAACAGAAGCAGAATTCTCTATCAAATAAATAACCTGAGTAAATAGGTCTGCCAAGCAAGTCAAGAGGTTTTCCTCTGGATCACCCTGATTCTTGTTATTTGCATAGTACTCCAGTAGCTGCTCTCTAAAAGGGACACAGAAATAAAGTGCCTGGACAAAAAAGTGAAATTAAAGCATAAGCAATCACTTTGACAACAGATGGAAAGAGATAAAATCAGCATCAAATTGCAAAATGATAATAATATCTCAACTTAACGCCTCGTTTGGTACGCGGGAATAGAGTCAAGTGAGAATGAATGAAGGTAGGAATGGAATGGAATTGATGTGGGAATGGAATGCTCATTCCCATTCTCATGTTTGGGTGCGATTAGAGAATTAAGTGGGAATATTTTTAAGAAGGGTATATCCGGAATTTATTTTATTATTTTCATTCTCACTTAAGTGGGAATATCAATTCCTAGATAACTCATTGGGAATAGCAATGTGGGAATTGATAAGAAGTGGGAATGACATTTCTAGCATCCAAAAACACATCATGTTTGGTAGGCATGAATGAGAAATTAGAATTGCATTCCATTCCCACTCATTCCTGCGTATCAAACGAGGCGTAAGGGTTTGAAAGCTTAGGAATCTCCTTGATGAATAAGTTTAAGTTTTCCATTTAGGGATCAAAATGACATATATAAGAAAGAGGATTCGAAAAAAGAGCTTAGGCGATGAAGTTATAGGATAGTTGCTGCTATGGAAAGTTACCTATCATAAATATTCATGACTAGAAAAAATTGAAAGATCCAAAGAGGTCAAATAAAATATCTGTATAGAAAAAAAAATTGAACTGCGTCAACATAATAGCCAAGAAGTGTTGCATGATTTTCGCTTGAATATACAATTTGTGGTACTCATAAATATCAAAAGACAATAAGATTTCATATGATAGCTGCCATTGTAGATAAAAATGGCAAGTGGGTTAGACCAGAAAACTCCACTACATAGTTAAGGAAGATTTGCGGTAGTCAAGGCAATTGGTTACCACAAAGCAGTACCTAGTAGGTAAAGTTTGGGCTAGCCATGTCTTAAAGTTGTTTTAGGGCCTCTACCATAAAGTCATACGTGAAATGGTAGGTGTCAAATGCTGAATCTTGAAATACTCGAGATTATTTGATGATAAATAGGCTTTACGGTAAAGTAAGAGTACAAACACATATTAACATGAAAATGTAGTACTGTAGAAGTAATAGCGATATTTACCCGACACATACGGACATGTATCATATGAATACCGGACACTCTTTGGATACTCCTTGAACATATGTATACACATATTTAGATGTGTAATCAATTATATAGTATATGTTGTAATTTAAACACTTCTCATACTCTTCTTGGACGTATATGCTACATTTCACATCCACTTCCTGAAACTCATTGGACATAGGGCAAGCTTACTTTTCATTACATACCCAGTTTAGAACTATGATTTTAAAGGACCATTTGGATATCTAGTTAGCAAATGAGTTTTTCTAATTTATAATCTATACTACATATAAAAGAGGATTGCCTTGTCAAAACTTTTGATTTCCATTTTGCCCTTTTAAGTTTGATAATTTTCAAACATATCATTAGTTGTAATTAATCATTCACTAATTATATATAACCTCTTATTAATTATACATTTCCTCACTTTTTCAAAACCTTCGGTCACACTATTATTTTATTATTTAATAGAAATTTGAAATTTACCCCTAATTTATCTTCACATAATATTTAAAAATTCTAGAAAAATTAAAAATAATAAAAATTCATTAGGATTATGTCTTGTGCCTTTGGGTTTCACCTCTTATGGGGACTACCTATTACCTTTCATCTTATTAGCCTTTCAAAAGTATGATAATAGTATGAAAAATAATTTGTATTTATTGTAACTGTAATAGTATTAATAGTATAATAATTTTAATATTATTTTTAAATTAATAAATTAGCTATAATTTAATAACTATACAATTTAGTAAATTATTTACTAATAGTGTAATAAACTACTTATGAAATTAAAATGTAGTTACTAATAGTATTATAATTATGCTATGTATAATATTATTATATTTAAAAGAGAAGAAATTATTGAATATATTATAATTATTTAATAAATTATGAACAAATTATAACAATTATCCGAACTATAATAATTAATCATATAGTTCTTTATACAGTTTATCATACAATTTATTTATTTAAACAAAATTGTAAATGTTCAGATTTTATATTGATATATAAGTCATTTCATTATTTTGACCAACAAAAAATTTGAAAAACATAAAAAAACAGGTATGCTCTCGTGCAAAGCACGTGCACTATACTAGTCTACATAAAAAGATTATAAGAGAAACATAAAAGAAACATGAAAATGTTATAGGAACTTTTTTAATTCTCATAACATGTAAATGAAAAATGTTGATGTCATGTAAATTGTTAATTTCAATATATATAATCATGTCCATGTGCCTTATCTTTTATAAATTTGTCGTCATGTGCCCATTTCCATGCAACAAAGAGTAGTAGTTTAGGAGACAAAAGCTCACAGAATAATGTTCTAACACCAACTTATGAAACATACAAGTAAGATTGCACTCAAAAACATGAGTCTTTTAGTGGAAGGAATCTGACCCTTGTGCCTTATAGACTTAGTTTCTGTCCATAACTAATATAGGAGAACAAAAGGAGACTCCGATTCCTAAACAAACCAATTTCATTCAGAACTTCTTTTCCCTACAATCACCTAAACAAATATAAAGTACATTAGCTAAGATAAGATAGAATCTATCTCTATTGAAAATCTCCTCAGCATTAACTATTGTCGCTTTGTAATAAAATACGTCTCAATGATAAATTTAAAGAAATTCCTAAAATGGAAAGAAAAAGAAACTTTAAAACTGAAAATTAACCTTTTCCCCTTCAATGGTACCATAAAATTTCAACTACCCATAATAATTTCATGCTCAGATAACTTGATAAACAAAGATAAATTACAAAACAAGTTTGGCCAAATAAATTCAACACTGAAGGTGCTCAATAGGAATCTAATCCAAATTTGCGCTCCTCCAAGTGTTCATCGACAAGAAGCATTTGTCCAGATGACGAACAGAGAATAGAATGAAAGAAGTGAAGGAACGACTACTGATTGCCAAGTCATTAAGATTTTGAAGATTGGATGACGAGATTTAATAACCATGTGACGAACCAATTCCCAACACAAGCAAGCCTTTGTTGCAGCAGTGAAGTATCCGATCAAAGCGCGAGGCCCATGCATCCAAGGATGTATATGCAACAAGTCAGCAAAGGAAAATGCTTTGATTCCACTCTCACTAGGTCCACGAACCGAAAAATGTTTTGCCGGAGGTTCCGTCTACCAATGGCTGTTGAACAATGGACCCCGATTTATACATCGGAAACCACAACCAACAATATTATACATAAAAAATGTGACAACTGTAATGGAGTACGAGCATCCATCCCGACTTTCCCACTTCTACGCTAAATGCCTAAGCCATCAAAAGCTACTATTTCAGCCTTAAAAAAAACCAGAAACAATACAGAGTGTTCTCAGAAATTAAAATCTCAGCTCCTGTTATTGGATAGAACAATCAACCGGTACATAGACCCAGAACTGAGAGGCATGTTCTACGCAAACCCATCGATTACCACTTCAAACTAAAATAACAACTGCTTAATAACATACCCAACTGCTATTTCAGTACCTCCAATCAAATCTTAAGCAAAGAACCCCTAAAAAGATCCTAATTTCAAATCAGGACAAAAAATTTAGACTGATGGAGATTCAAAGGGGAAGAGAGAGGAATTTACTTGAAGCACGCTGTTGCAGTAGCAAGTATTGCCGAAATTCTCGAGACCGAAGTACCTCTCCCCTTCAGGAAATTGATCCCCTAGGGCCTTCTCCAACTTGGAACCAGCAGCTCCCATTAAAAAATCAACCAACTTTCCCACAAATGGAAACCCTAACCCTAATCCTAACCCTAACCCTAGCCCCGATCGTTGCTCCACCACGGGCGAGGCCAATCAACCACAAATGGACGTGAGATTGCTCATCTTAGGGTTCTAGAGGGAGCAATTGAATCAAGAGATTTGATTCTAGGGGGGTTTTTCTAGGGTTTTTTTCGAGGTTCGTCGAGAGAGAGGGACGAGAGAGGCGATCGCCGGTGAGAAAAGAGAGAGAGAGACGGGCGAGGAGAGCGCTGTAAAATTGTTAGAAGAGGTGTTGACTGTGTAGAGATTAGACAGGCGCAGCTACGCATGCTTCCTTGGGGAGCGGCACGTAGAATGCACGTGAGTTTGGTATTTAGTAAAAACGCCTGGATAAGGTTGGGGATCTTTTTCCCAATGCAGTACCCCTCCCTTCAAATTGGTTGGTGTGTTTTCATAGTAAATCAGATAAAAGATTCTATTATAACAATTTCGGTTTTTTCCTAGAGACGACGTTAAAAATAAATTACATTTTATTTTCAATTTATACATAAATTATTTTAAAATTAGATTTTTATTCTAATCAACCACCTCCTAGTCACAATTTTCACTTAAACCCCAAATACCCTTAAAAACACACATTTAAGACACGCGACTCATTTTGTTAATGTTTAGGCCTAGTTATAGTATAAGTCATGTACTTTAGATGTGCATTTTTAAAGGTTATATTTTATTTTTTGTTTAGTGAAAACTTGATGGGAACAAAAATTCACTTTAAATGTGGTTTACATATAAATTGAAAATGAAATTGTAGTTTCAGATATCGACCCTATTTTTAAGGTTGTTTCCATAAAAAAAACCCCCTAACAATTTCAAGCGCAATTTGATTAGATATGGTCTGATCTGTCTCAAAAATAAGAAAAGGAGGTATATTGATATCTTCAAACAAAGTGGACTAAGTTATTGTGGATAGAGTTGATAGACCCTCTCTGTTATCAGCAATTTGCATATAGGCCCCCTATAGTTCTATTGATGTAGTAGACCATGTGTACTATTGCTTAGGTGTGGATAGACCCCTAATTTTTTATTTTAAACGTAAAAAATCATTGAAATTGTTGTTAAGTCCTTCCAATCTTATAAGTTTTCCAAATTAGTCCTTCTATTTTGCTAGTTAAGATTTGACAGATTGTTCCTTTCGAGTTAATTGATTGGCATGAAATGTTAGTTCTACCCTTAAGTTTACTCATAATCATTTCAATGAAACCCGTTTACACTGCAAACCGATTTAAAAGTCATGCCAATTGAAACATGATTCTTCTCCAATTGTGAGCTCCTCCTCTAATCCATTCTGCAATGGCTCTATCCGCTCTCACGTCTAACTACTACGCATTTAATGACAGTAAAACGGTAACCAGCAAATTTTTGTAGTAATTCATGGTCAATCATTGACAGACCATGATTAGCACCTTGAATTGAAATTCCAACGGAGTGACCCGTCTGAAAATATTAATTAATAACATTTATGGCACATGATAGCAAATTTGATGATTTGTTGAACTAAGTTCAAAAGATTAAGAATTTAAGGCTAATATCGAACGAACTCTTTGCTTCTTTTTACTCTTGTCTAGCTTTTCTGCTCCATTATCTTATCTCAATCCACTGTTTGGTGACTCACCTCGCAGTAAGTGTAGGCATGGATTGGAGTTTTCTATCTATTCTTAAAAATAAATAAATAAATACATAAATAACTATATAAAACTTTTAGTTTGGGCTGCAACATGGTATTGAATTATTATTATTATTATTATTTTGAATTTGGACTGGTATAGAAATTAAGATGTTATTATATAAGTATGAAATATAGAAAAAGAGATCTGGATGTCTGTATTTTAGTATTTAGATATATGGATGCCTGTATTTAGATATGTATCTTTAAGAACCAAAGTAATAATCTGAGAAATATGCTTTTAAACTTGACTGAACATAGAAATGAACTTTTGAGAACCCCAACTGACAAACTAATGCTTAGATATCAATATCCTTCTATGAAGTTCAATAAGAACTAATTCCGCACCCTGTTTACAAAGAATAAATAAAACAAAATGCCACAAAATGCTACTTTATTTCACTGACAATAAGTTTTTTTCATTCAAAAAAAATTATTGTCAGTGAAAGTAGCATTTTAATAATAAAAAAAATACATCGTTAAAGAAGCTTAAATATTTCATATTTTTGTTCATTCTGTAAGATAAACTAAGTTTTGCAAAATCAAGACAATTCACTAAATGCTTCTGCTCCTTTAGCAACCTTAATAAAAACATCCTCCAGTGTAGTATCAGCCAGCCCCCATGCTTGTATAGGGAACCTGTTCTTCGCCTTGTCCACTGCGTGGAAAATGCCAGCTATTGTAACATCATTCTTCGGTATCTCAAACTTCTGGGTTCCCGATAAATGATATATCTTTACGGCATCAGAAGAGAGTCTATGGACCAGAGCTGCTACCTCTTCTTCATTACCCTCCGAGGTTGTCATTGTTAAGATATAAGTTCCTCCATATCTAGCCTTCAGCTGCGACAACATTCACATTTATATATTAGCAAAATAAGTAATGCAAACTATAAAACATACAAATAGTAATGGGTAAATTTCACAACGCCCCAAACACACACACAAAAGACCCTACATGTAATGTTTAATAATTGAAATAACCCTCTCTAATATGGATTAGGCTTAGGAATTTAATTATAATGTTAATTTGAAAAAGGTAGTTTGGTCTTGTTACCAGTTCATCTAACACTGTTAGGGGGTTATTTGAAAACATTCAGGGTTTTCTAAATCACCCTTAACTTAAGGAGGTTTAAGTGACATTTTTTAAGTTTAGGGGTTTATCTCAAAATCTGCCAAACTTAAAGGAGGTTTTTGTGAAATTTACCCAATGGTTGTTTGGTTTGGTGCAACTGGTATATTCTGATTCAGTTGTAGCTGTTTGTTTCACTGTAGCTGATAAACGTAGTTGCACAAAAAGGCCTCTTTTTTTTTTTGGTAGGTATGGGCATAAGTCGAGGTTTCAAAATTTTTGGGCTGAAAAATGGTCTCTATTATTAGTCAACTGCAATCTACCCGAACAGAACTAAAATAATCTAACACGATAAAATAAACACATGTAATTATAACTAGAGCTCAAATAATACAATTTTAAAACTGAACGAAGCAACTGCAACTACAACTGCATGGGATAACCGACAATTGCATTTCAATTAGAGTTGCCTTCGTATCTAATTCTTTAATGTGCTGGTCACTCAGGTAGAGTTACCTCTTTCGGGTTTCCTACACATTGCATTTCACCATCCACAAATATGCCCAATCTGTCACATAGATACTCTGCTTCTTCCATTGAATGTGCTGAAATCAGAAAAAAAGAAGGAAAAAAAAGAAAGAAAGAAAGAAATAAAACAATGAGATACTATGATATTAAGTTCACGTGTATAGAAATCATAAGCTACTTCCATCATCCTAGAAAACAACATAGATAATTAACAAATCAAACAAAGTGTTGTTGCCTTGCAGGCCAAGAACAAAGGGTGAATTTCACCACAACCCCTTGTTTAAATAAGGCAATGAGATACTATGACATTTTGGTCATTTCATCATTTGCGGGTAATGATGTCAGGGGTCCGGTGGAAAAACTTCAAAGTTCAGAGGAGTTACATGAGTCATCCTTACGTTTAAAGGAGTTGAGTGGAAGAGACAAAGCTCAGGGGGTTTATGTATAAAACCCTCCAAAGTCGGGGGCTTAAGTGAAATTAACCCCAACAAAAACTATAGTAGTCCAAGCATTGACGTGGTAAATTGTCAACTAAAGACGCACATTTCTTCTTATAATTGGTCTTGTTTATCCTACTAATAACACTCTGAAAAAAATAGGACTTGTTTTCCGAGAAGTGCACACATGAATGTGCCAAACAAATTGCGGTTGTATAACTTAACTGGTAAGAACTATTGCCCTGTCTTGTTTAACGCGCTTTAGAACGTTCCACAAGTGATTTTTCGATGCTGGATCTAGTCCTGTGCTAGGCTCATCCAAGTAGACAACCTGAGCAAGTATTGAAAATGCATGTATCAATGTGACATCATAATGTGGTAAAAGTTGGAAACTAAGAGTAATATGATGAATGATAACATATGTACTTTAGGATCACCAATCAGAGCAATGGCAACACTGAGTCTCCGCTTCATACCGCCACTGTATTTCCCTGCTTGTTTATCAGCAACACCACCATGAAATAAATTCAGACTCTTCAGAGAATGTTCAACAGCCTGCCCAAAGGTTGAAAAGAGAAAATTTTCATATCTTTCCTAGTGATAATGAGAAAGTCGTGCGTGGAGAAGATTTTAGTAGATGAACATGCATTTGCCAATGAGGAAGTTTCATGCCAAGGACGCCATCTAGAAACTGGTCTAGAATTAATAATATAGTGAAGGTGCAAAACAGAAATGTTTAACCATTTCCTCTTTAAGCATAAGAATTTCTATTCTAAAAATCTAAAACGATGAAGCATCACTCTTAATTCATGGAAAATATGGATCTTTTAGTGCTGCAAGATAAGTCGTGCCCAAAGCTTGTGCTGTCATTTTACACCGTTATTGGCTGATTGGCTAATTCCTGTTAAGAGAACTGCAAACCAACAAAAAGGAAATTATTGTGAACCCACAAGTTTTCATCTTCTATAGGACTTATCCATAAATATTGTTTAATGTAAAGGGAAATAATTCCAAATTAAGCTAATTAAAGAAGTGTATGTATCTCAACACTCGAAAGGAACAAAAATGGTTAAACTGTATTCTACTTAATTAAATAGTCTGACTATATTCCTATTTTACTTAAATTTAAAAGTCAAGAGCATATACTACAATTTTCTCTATTCTGCAGATAAATTAGATGCTGAAGAGAAAGTGAAAGTCACAATAATGGAAGAATTTACATGTGGGCATGTCATCAGTACCTGAGTCAATGCGTGTCCTTTTAGGTTCTTTAATCGACCATAAAACAACAAATGCTCTCTCCCAGTAAGTGTTCCCCAAAGCAGGCTGTGTTTTTAGTTAACAAGTACAACACTGATATAAGCAGGTACTTCTAATTACCGAATATTCAAGTACTTCACGTTGTTTTGATCTACATTTAGGATTAAGAAAAATTAGGGAAATCAATCTTACTTTTGTTGTGGACATACGCCAATACTAGTGTACACTTTGTCCATATTGAACCTGATATCCATTCCTTGAACATAAGCAGTGCCTGAAGTTGGTTTTGTTAGCCCAATCATCTGCACATACGTTAGACATCATTGGAATTTAGCTTTCGTACAAATTTAATATCTTTCATACAGATTTAAGATCATGATATTGTGCACGAAAGCGGGTTTGTCTAGAGATTCAGGTTTGTATAGATGATAACAAATCACTTCTATTAGTCCCATGGAAAATGTCAAAGAAATGAATAAGAGATGAGCTCCTGATATAATATTTATTTGGGCGGAAGATTGGAACATCATTGAATATAAAATGGGTATGAGGTGTAACTCATTTAACTAATGAGCAACCACGAGATACACTAGTTACGAGGTCCAGTCAGCTAGTCAAGTTGGAGCATGTGGAGCTTACCGCTTATATATCTTGTTAGCTCAATTTTCTAAATAATGTGACAACTCAAAGCCATCATCTGATATAATGCAAAATTCATGCTAGGAAATGAACTCGGAAATTAAAATATTGCCATCTGCAAGACAATTTAGAATACAAAGCAAAAGTTTAAAATGATAATTTTCATACTAACCATACTTATCCAAGATGTTTTCCCAGCACCATTAGGACCAAGCATTCCAAAACATTCTGTTCGAGGCAAGGCAAGAGATAACCCTTTGACTGCACACTTCTCCGGGTTTCCATCCCTACTCGGGTACACCTTTTTCATGTTATTGCAGATGATTGCATAATTAGAACTAGGCTGTAGCAGTAATTTTTCGACCACCTCCTTCTGGAAGTTAGAAAAATGGAATGAGTTTGACACAACAGTTAAATTTAGAATACTGTGAAGGTACATAATGGAGAAACTAATCTCAATATATGAGATGATGTGTGCACCTCTTTGTGAAAGTGCTTGGAATAAGTGTGCCTAACTTCAGAGGGAGAGAGGGACAAAGAGGTGTGCATGCGTGTGTAGATAGATAGATAGATAGATAGACAGACATAACAGATAGAGATAGATAGATAGATAGATAGATAGATAGATGCACATTTATACATATAAATGTAAGTATAAATGCGATAAAAGCTTGCCTCATGAGCAATATCGTCCTTCTCCATCTCAATAAGGACTCCTGATTCGCCAGGTTTATTACTAGATGACGATGGCATATTTTGGAAGCATCGCCAAAAACATAGAGTATTACCAATGCCAACCTTATCAAAGAAGAATGCAAGTAGAAGCAATACCAGCCATTCAACACTCATTAGTATCATAAGAACTTTCACTCCATTACTACTATCATTCAAGTCTCTCCACTGCATGCTAGAAGCTCCCACACTTGCAGAGAGTGAAGAGTCATAAAGCTCATATATGCCTCGGTATAAGGAAAACCCAGGAAAGATCTCCATAACTAAAACCCAGGTTCCTACGAAGCAACAAAAAAAAACTCATAAATGTAATTGGTTTTGCCTTAAGAAAGTAATTTAACGTTGATAATTTTGTCGGCTTACTTGAGAAGGAAGCGTCTTCCACAAAAGGTTTGAATAGATATTCCCCTAATAGACCAGAAGCAAATACATATATATAACCTATTACTGTAAAAAAAAAATCCAGATCGTGATGAGGTATGATTAGTCTTTGTCAGGATGTAAGTAAAAATTTTAGTTAGTTAGAAGCTGACCTTGAGCAGTTTTGACATCAGAAAAGAATGTTGCCACAAAAAATGCTAATGCAACCTGTAAGTTGGTATAAATGAAAAGGAACGGATACAATATGGCGTTGGCATTCAAACGAAAGAGGTTTATACCTAAAGGACAAAAGAGAGGCATGTACTTCAGAAATATTTGTATCAGGTGCCTACAAATTAGTAAAAATCTTACACATTCTTACCTGCCAGATCACCAAATAGCTTGAACAAGAGTGCATAAACAAATGATATACAGAAAAAATAAGCATAAGATATCATCCAATAAGGTCCATCACCAAGCCCATGCATTTTCATCATAATTTTCAACTTATGTTGCTTCTCATAGACCAGGTTTGTCAATATGACCTGCATTATAAATAAAATTTGTTATGTAGAATGTATATGCTTTTCTCAAAATAGTAATGATGATAGATAGATTGGTACATATTATTTGTCCGATTCAATTCAATGTATTATTTAATTATGGTATTAGCCTCTTCTTCATAATCAATGAGAATATAGAATTCTTCCTCTCTTTCAACACATAGTAACTAAATCAACAATCAAAAACTTGTTGAAAATAATATAATGTTTCACCAATTTGAAATGTAAGAGGGTAAAATTGGACAGCAAAAAATACATGGCATGCAATCCTGTGTATGAGTGTACGAATGGTGTGCATATCATTCATACAATATCTAATTTTGGAAGTCTCTACACTAAAGAGTTCTCATTTGAAAAGGTTTCCTGTATAGAAGAGCTTCAGATAAGTTTTACTTCTCAAAAGATGGTTTATGAGAACCCCACAATGGGCCATGTTCAGACGATCCACATCATTCATCTTAATCCAGGCATTCGAAATAACCTAGGAAATAAATATCGAGGAACTTTAAATTGCATATTTTTCCCAGCTAGTTTTGAACAATGAAATAAGTTTCTAAGTCGCATTATTTTGAGAAAACGTCTAGGCATGGGTTTGTTGATAATAAGAATAAATAATTTGTATATAGCTAGGAATAAGTTCAAAATTTTCATGAGACCTTCTACTTCTATGTGGCTGTAAATGGTGAAATTACAAATCCAATAGACGTGAAGTGCTGCTCCTAATATTTTCTTTGGTATGGCTCGTAGAGCTGAAAACACTAGCATTGATTTCTTTCCAAGTGAGCCGACAATTTGTATTGAAAGTATTATCCTATTCGTTTCTCTTGGTAATGAGATTGCTTTCAAGTGCCAAGAAGTCTAGATCTTTACTATAGAGATAGGCCATATGTTGAGATTGAACTTATAATTGAGAACTAGGTCCAAACAGAGAGGCTGAAGCAAGATTCAAGGTGTAATTTTTGTGAGTTCCTCAATGAACACATTACATATTCAATATTTCATTAGAAACATTGTTGCCAATAAGAAGTTGATCAAGATTGAGAAGCCACATATACATATGGGCTTTAAACAGGGTTGGTGTTTTCTACATGATTTTGAACCACCAAATTAGAAGGTAGCAATATAAGGATTTTACAACAAAGTTGCCCTTGGATGAAACTATCCATCTTCCAATGTCTGACGACTTATTGCATTTCAAGTGATGGAGGTGATTAAAAAGTGATGGAAGATTATGAAAGTAATTGTGATTCATTTCCCTTTTGAGATAAGAGGCCCGCATCCTCATCCTTTTTAACTGAAACCACATGTAATCGGTTGTAGCTTTAAGAGAAACTCAAATAATTGCAGAAGAAGGTGTTGTATATGTTTGTCATTCCATGTACGTAATAATAACTGTATAGTTTGACTATGTCCAATCTGAATATATAACACCCTGATGAGAATGACAAAGAAGCATTGAGAACACTATGATAAAAAGGTGAAATTTAAGCATTGATAGAAGATGCAAGGTCAAAAAGGCCTTCTTCGATGATGGTAGTTGCTTTTCACAAGAATGATCCAAGGACTATTGCTCTTTGCAAAGACAAAACAATTTTTTCGATCTCCTCTTCAATGAAAAGAATCTCAACTTGAGAGACAACCAGATGGTGATAAAGTGATTGCCAACAACCTTGAGAAAGGGGTGATGTAGTGCACCAAAAGGACAAACAATAGTAGGAGATGAATGTGGATGCTATATCCTTGGTATTGATAACGGAATCATCAACTTCAAGGAATCGGTTGCAGTTGAGGAATTGTTGAGTGTTGGTCTAGTTGAAGAAAGACGTCATGTTTTGATTATCCCCTCCTCGATTCCATAATGTTCCAGGACCTTATCTTCTAGTTACTATAAATTTTCCAAATCTTCTATACCTTCCGCATATTGAGAGAGTATTTCCCCAAAATTTCTAAACCAAAATCCCTCATCCATAAAGTAATTTAGATATGTTGAACATGATGAATACTATATGTCATCCAGATGGTGACTCATACGGAGTTATCACTAAGGAGTTCTCAATTGAAAATTTTCCTATACATGTCAAATACATGAAGAACAATACTTAGGACAAATAATAGCCAACAGATTATGCAACACAATTATCTTTGCTATTTTTCTTTATCTATAGTGCATAAACCGGAAAGATTGACTTGCATTTTAATGAAATTATATCTTGATGGTGAGCAGGAGAAGTGCTTTCAGGTGTTATCTGATTAAATCATACCTCTGACTGAAAGGAAATTTATTGCAAAACAATGATATGGACAAAATTTTAGTATACTTGATAAATTTGGGAGTACGTCAACGAATCTTGGGGGTTGCAACAATACCAAGGCAGATAAGAGAGAAACCAACTGAGAAGGTATGGATACATACAAAGATCCAAGGAGGCTTAATAAGAAGATGCCGTGGGTCTTGTGCTAAAGATCAATAAAAAGAAATTATAAACTTGAAGTAGATCGGGCAGAAGACATAAATAATTTGATTAAGCTTGTGAAAATTGGATGATCCCCATAAAAGTAATAAGCAAAGAAGCATTTATACAGGGACAAGGTTCACTAACTATGGTATAGTGTCCGATATGATCAACCGAATATTCAAAGAATGCCAAAATTTTAAGATACCAAGCCATGTTGATGAACATAGACTTTGCATTAATTTAAAGCTTTTGAACATAAAACATAAAAGGAATGCAAAAATATTTGAAAAGTTTGAAGGAAAGAAAGGCTTTTGAAGATTGATAAGGCCCTCCAACTAAAATCATACTTACCGGAAATATAAGTTCTAGAATCCATACAATGAAGAGCTGCCCCAGAATAATAGAAATATCCACCGTAATGTCTGATGCTGGTCTTGGCATTTCTTTGACGTATTCGAACTGTATATTCATATCGTTACCTCTCAGAAGATGGAGGTAAGCATTGGAGGCCTACGAGTAAGAAAAAATCAGCAAGGCCTTCTGGGTAACATAAGAAATTTTTTTAAGATGATGGAATAAAATAAAAAATAACTAAAATATATCCGACAGTCATGATAAACTTCTAAAATGTCATTTGAGACGTCCAAACCATAAAAGAAAATTATTTAAAGAAATAAATAATGTACCTAGCAGTCATGATGAAGATCAAAAGTAGAATTTGATGCATACGACCCATAAAAGTACATAAGTTCTCTATCTCTTAGTGAGACTGCTCTGCCATACTCTCATATTGACCTCTTTTCAACATAGTATTAACTAATATTATCTCCCTAAGTTGGACTAAAATGTATACAATCGCACCTTGTTACATAATAAATCAACTTAGAGAATACCGCCATTATCTCTTCATGCTTGTCAAGTGACAGTCAAGATCATTATGCTTAATTTGTTCATGGAACACCATATATGGTACACATGCAGTTTTGTTATCACAATGTATCAATCATGAATACATATGATCTTTTGTGAGAGAAAATATTCTTGCTCTAGATATTGTTGAGAATTCAACCTTAATAATTGATCGCTCTAATACCAATTGTTGTGATCCTAGGGTTTAGTGTAGAACCTTATAAGTTATATAACAATTTCAAGAACAAACAATCAATGAACTAAAGATGCAATCACAGCAAAAAACACAAGATTTGTATGTTATAAATGCATGAGAATTAGTAGGACATAATATTAATCTAAGAAACTTGCATTGCCTAATTAGACGTATATATAAATAGAAAAATCCTCAACATACACATAAGTGTGTGTGTGAGACTATATGCTAGTATAGTGCATGTGCTTTGCACGTACCAATAGCAAAAAATAGTTTATCATATAATTTATTCTAAAGTTTGATTTTTTGTTTAACCTTGAGAGCTTATTTGTAATTTTCTCAAAATTAAAGTTCTAGAATAAATATAATGTTAATTAAAACCAAATGGTTAACAAAGAATATTAATAAACATATTTAAAAATATTAATAATATAAAATTTATTATTTCTAATAAAATGATCTTCATGAGAGCATGAAGATGAATTATTCGGTACCTCCTCTTCCTCTTTCTCACCGCACATTTAGTGTAATTTCCCACGGTCCCTAACTTTATATTTAATATACACTTTTATAATAGTGGTATAATACATGTGTTTAGTGGTATATTACAATTAACAGGGTTTTAGATATTAGTCCCTCAAATCTTCAATAATTCCATATGAGTCCCTAAAATCTTGGAAATTGCTTATTAGTCCCTCAAATCCTATGTGGTCCTACAAATTAGTCCCTCAGTTAACTCACGTTAGTCTGAGGTGGAAATCTAATTTTACCTTTTTGTTAAGTTCTCCAATCCTTTTTTAATGGGTGTAAATTCAATAACGCAAACTTACTGGGACCATATTCTCCAACGATTAAAAGAAACATTCTAACCCACTTCTCAATGGTCATTGTCCTCTCTAAAAATCCATATAATCCTCTAAGTACGAAGTGATTAAGTATTAAGGATGCTGTATTAGAAGTTAATAACCATGGTTTGGAGTTTTAACTGAAATCTAACAGATAGACCAATTTGTATGGCCCCTAGGATTTGAGGGACTAATTAGCAATTGCAATGATTTGAAGGACTGGGACTAATATGGAATTATTGAATATCTGAGTGGCTAATATCTAAAAACCATTAAAATCTTGATGTATGAAGTACCTACATTAAATATAGTATTCTTGCATTAAAACCCACTAAATATTCTCATTTATAACCATATATTGTTAAATTATTTACTTAAATAAGGTATAATAAGTCACATCTCTCAGAGGATAGTAGACGTGCAACTTTCTGATCATTGATTGGGTAAACTAAGGGGGAATACATTTTTCTAGAAGCATAGTGGACATGCAACTCTACGATCATTGAAGGGTACACTTTGCTAAAAATGACATGCATTTAAATTAATATTAACTTTAACAGATAGTTTACCGCTATACATAATATATTACCTGATAGCAATTCATATTCTGGCGATAATTTTTAGATTTGTGTTAAATTTGCTAGTGTTTGATTTGCCTTGGCAATACATTTTAGATCTTAAATGTCAATTAACACCGTTGTGAGTGCTATTCACAAAACGTGGAAAGATATTAGGGTTTTTTTTTGGGTTGCAATCCCATAGTTATTGATGGTTTAGCGCGACTTTAGAAGTTTTTGGGGGTTTACTGCAAAACGCTGAAAGTTCTTGGGAGTTTAGTGTAATTTACCTAAATATTACATTTGTTGATAATATGTGTTAGGAATATAGATTAATAAATAACTTGATGTTATAATCTTCTAGA
Source organism: Asparagus setaceus (assembly GCA_012295165.1). Lineage (NCBI taxonomy): Eukaryota > Viridiplantae > Streptophyta > Magnoliopsida > Asparagales > Asparagaceae > Asparagus > Asparagus setaceus. The sequence continues at coordinate 22,288,663 of CM022706.1, forward strand.
AGTTTAGATATCTTGTGGTGTAGCCATTTCATCATATTTTGCATACTAACAAAAAAAGGAAGAAATAGGAAGAAGCTCATAGTACTTTTCCCTTGCAAAAATTGCAACTTTAGCCCTTCTTCCCTACAAAAAATATTACTCAGTCATCTAATATCATGTATTGTCATGAAACTATTATCAAAATCATCATTCACCAGTAAAATCCATAAATCTAGAAAAGCTCCTTGATATTGGAGGAACTTAAAAAGATCAGTAAAATAAATCTTTAAAAGATAAAACATAAGCTCATAGCACTCAAGTGTCTCACCTTGCAAGAATTACACATTTAGCCCTCTTACCCACAGTAACATTAACTCGATAACTATGATCAAGAGTGGTCAAAGTTAAATCAAAGGGTATGCTATAAAGTATCATTCTCTCAACACAAATCAAAATAGAAGACATACCCAGTAATATTACCATTATAATTAGATCATGCTGAGAGCTATGAACTGATACAATGAAGCAAAATAGAAGAAGGGATATGTTTAGATAACTCACTGTGTCATATGATATTTGCCCTTTGAGAGTGTATCTCTCTCCTTATATCTATTAATGTAGCATATTTTTCTCATACTTAGTGGATTCAAATATTTTTTCTTAAATCCTCTATAAATTGATCATTCCTCTCTTCCTAACCCTCATACAAAGATTATAAAATTTCGGTAACAAATGGCAACAATCCCTAAGAGCTCATTGTCTCTATACGTGTTTCTCGTTGGCCTTCTGATTCTTGGGAACTGTTTGGCAGAACCATTAGTGGTCGAAAGTGTCAAGAGAGACTCTCGCCCATGTGAGCTTATTCCAGGAGGATGCACCAAAATTCCAAAACCAGACAATGATCTTCCCTCCTTCGAACCCTTGGCATAGGGATGTAGTAGAATTTCAAGGTGTCGAGGTGATGGGCCGCCAACTAGCAACTAAGTTCTGTGAAAGCCAAGTTTTAGGATGTCCTTAAGAACATGAGAGGTTGTGAGGTTGTAAAAGTTTAATGGGACCGATCTATTAATAAAATCTAAAGTTTTTCGAATTTACTTTATCCTTTGTCAACGAGTGTCAAAATTCTTTCTCGTTTTTTCAGTACACCTGGCTTTAAAATTGTACGGAGATTTTATTATTGATATCCAGTACTATATTATGGAAAAATAAATTAAAACTTATTAGAACAATTTTCTTTGGAATTGTGAAGGCCAGGCTAAATTCTCTGGTTGAAAATCAATATATAAAGGCTAAATAGCACTAAACTAATTTAGCATTTATACACCCTCAGTTATTTTTCAGAGCATTTATGTCCCTCGGTTGTTTAAAATTAGCACTTTCGTACCCTTTGTTATGTAAGCGTGAAAATTTTCATTCGAAAGTTCTCTTATAACATTCATATGCTAAATTTATAACTTTTAACTATTAAATTTGCTGAACTTACCACTAAGCCTATCAAAATTTTATTTTTCAAATAGAATCAAAATATGTTTAACTAGAATTTGGATATTAACAAAGAAATTTAATAAATACTAATGACTAAAAACACTAAAATTAATATGTGAATGTTATATGGGAACTTTCAGTGAAAATTTTACGCTTGAATAATAGAGGGTACTAAAGTGTTAAATTTAAACAACTACTGTATATAAATGATCCCAAAACAACTTAGGGTATATAAGTACTAAATGAGTGAAACATAAGGCATTTTAATGCAATTTAGCCATATATAAATTATGTATAGTGAATACAATATAAAAGAATATTCATAACGACTTCATAATAGCATATGCTAGAGACTTTTAGATGCATAAATTTGATTTATGAATGTACTTTCTAGTTGACTTAGGCTTTTGATTTGGCCTTATATTTTTCTACTTAGAGTAAGTGTATATTTCACTCTATGAAGATGGATATATTTGTGACTAAAATTAAATAATTATTTGCTTCTACGTTGCTTGTTTAGCATTTTTAATGAAAAGCAGTGACTGGTAATGTTCTCATAACAAGAATCGAAAAAGAATTCATATCGTTATATATACCGAAGATATATTTAACATTTGAAAGTACTTCAGAGCTAAATATAAAAATCATTGTTTGCACTCGAATATATAAGGAATATAACTTAGTAGATGAAAACAAGCACAAATTATATATTTGAAAAGTTTAGGTTAATGATGACTACACTGATAAAAATTAAACTCTATGTAGAAAAAAATGTACAAACTATAGCTAAAATAATTCTAAAAACGATTATCATAAATATTATTAATACAAAAAAGACTAATATAAAGAGTTGTACTGTTACAAATGTTAAATCAATTTCTTGTAGAAGAATCTAAATGCAAATCCTCGATTAGTGTTAAAAATATCATAGCAAAAATCATTAATATTCATCGTCCTTATACCATTTTGAGACTTAAACCTCATGCATGTAATCAGTTTGGTAGTAGAAAATTGTGTTCCCTTAAAATTTCTTAAGCAAGATTCAGATAGATATGTAATTTTTAAATAAATTGACAAATAAAATTTAAGGTCGTTATTGTCATTTTTACTCATAAGCAATTATATTTTACATTAGCAAATAAACTTGATGAGAGAAACTCAATGTTTGCATGACTTCAACTCTTTTCCTAATGGTGTTATTGTGATATTCACAATGATTAAACTTTCTACACTTCGTCAAAGAGAGCTTACCAATTGAAACCTTAGATAGTAAATTTATAGGCTCAAAGAAGAGTGGTACATTTCTAGTAACGTTCATTTTCAAGTATATCAAGTTGGAAAAATCATTTGTTAATAAACTCCACTTCTTGCACCATCTCATGATGATTATATCCAAATTTACGTCATTGCATCTAAACATGTAGAGGACATATGATTAGAGCACTATATAAGATGCCTACCTAATTAGCGGATGTATGAATCTCCAGATAATATAGAATTTCGGATTTAATAACTTGGATTTTATTTTATCGTATCACTACCTCCTTAGGAAAGGATATACTTAAGAAATGCTAATAAGTGATACAATGAAACACTTTATCAATGTATCACTTCTCCTTAAGAAAGGACACACTTAAGATATGCTAACAAGAGATACAATGAAGCACAATAGAAGAAGGGATATGTTTAGATAACTCACCGTGTCATATGATATTTTCCTTTGAGAGTGTATCTCTCCTTATATCTATTAATGTAGCATATTTTTCCCATATTTAGTGGATTCAAAACTTTTTTCTTAAATCCTCTATAAATTGATCATTCCTCTCTTCCTAACCCTCATACAAAGATTACAAAATTTCGGTAACAAATGGCAACAGTCCCTAAGAGCTCATTGTCTCTATACTTGTTTCTCGTTGGCCTTCTGATTCTTGGGCACTGTTTGGCAGAACCATTAGTGGTCGAAAGTATTAAGAGAGACTCTCGCCCATGTGAGCTTATTCCAGGAGGATGCACTAAAATTCCAAAACCGGACAATGATCTTCCCCCTCCTTCGAACCCTTGGCACAGAGGATGTAGTAGAATTTCAAGGTGTCGAGGCGATGGGCCGCCAACTAGCAACTAAGTTCTGTGAAAGCCTAGTTTTAGGATGTCCTTAAGAACATGAGAGGTTGTGAGGTTGTAAAAGTTGAATGGGACCGATCTATTAATAAAATCTAAAGTTTTTCGAATTTACTTTATCCTTTTTCAACGAGTGTCAAAATTCTTTCTCGTTTTTTCAGTACACCAGGCTTTAAAATTGTACGGAGACTTTTATTATTGATATCGAGTACTATATTATGGAAAAATAAATTAAAACTTATTAGAACAATTTGCTTTGCAATTTTGAAGGGTAGGCTAAATTCTCTTGTTGAAAATCAATATATAAAGGCTAAATAGCACTAAAAGACCTTATGTTTCACTAATTTAGCATTTATACACCCTCAGTTATTTTTCAGAGCATTTATGTACCCTCAGTTGTTTAAAATTAGCACTTTCGTACCCTTTGTTATGTAAACGTGAAAAATTTCATTCGAAAGTTCTCTTATAACAATCATATGCTAAATTTATAACTTTTAACTATTAAATTTGTTGAACTTACCACTAAGCCTATCAAAATTTTATTTTTCAAATAGAATCAAAATATGTTTAACTAGAATTTGGATATTAACAGCAAATTTAATAAATACTAATGACTAAAAACACTAAAATTAATATGTGAATGTTATATGGGAACTTTCAGTGAAAATTTTACGCTTGAATAATAGAGGGTACTAAAGTGTTAAATTTAAACAACTACTGTATATAAATGATCCCAAAACAACTTAGGGTATATAAGTACTAAATGAGTGAAACATAAGGCATTTTAATGCAATTTAGCCATATATAAATTATGTATAGTGAAAACAATATAAAAGAATATTCATAACGACTTCATAATAGCATATGCTAGAGACTTTTAGATGCATAAATTTGATTTATGAATGTACTTTCTAGTTGACTTAGGCTTTTGATTTGGCCTTATATTTTTCTACTTAGAGTAAGTGTATATTTCACTCTATGAAGATGGATATATTTGTGACTAAAGTTAAATAATTATTTATGCTTCTACGTTGCTTGTTTAGCATTTTTAATGAAAAGCAAGGATGTGTAATATTCTCATAACAAGAATCAAAAAGAATTCATATCGTTATATATACCAAAGATATATTTAACATTTGAAAGTACTTCAGAGCAAAATATAAAAATCATTGTTTGCATTTCGGAATATATAAGGAATATAACTTCTTAGTAGATGAAAACAAGCACAAATTATATATTTGAATAGTTTAGGTTAATGATGACTACACTGATAAAAATTAAACTCTATGTAGAAAAAATGTACAAACTATAGCTAAAAATTTTCTAAAATAACGATTATCATAAATATTATTAATACAAAAAAGGACTAATATAAAGAGTTGTACTGTTACAAATGTTAAATCAATTTCTTGTAGAAGAATCTAAATGCAAATCCTCGATTAGTGTAAAAATATCATAGCAAAAATCATTAATATTCATCGCCCTTATACCATTCTTGAGACTTAAACCTCATGCACGTAATCAGTTTGGTAGTAGAAAATTGTGTTCCCTTAAAATTTCTTGAGCAAGATTCAGATAGATATGTAATTTTTAAATAAATTGATAAATAAAATTTAAGGTCGTTATTGTCATTTTACTCATAAGCAATTATATTTTACATTAGCAAATAAACTTGATGAGAGAAACTCAATGTTTGCATGACTTCAACTCTTTTCCTAATGGTGTTATTGTGATATTCACGTTGATTAAACTTTCTACACTGGCCAAAGAGAGCTTACCAATTGAAACCTTAGATAGTAAATTTATAGGCTCAAGAAGAGTGGAACATTTCTAGTAACGCTCATATTCAAGTATATCGAAGTTGGAAAAATCATTTGTTAATAAACTCCACTTCTTGCACCATCTCATGATGATCATATCCAAATTTACGCCATTGCATCAAAACATGTAGAGGACATATGATTAGAGCACTATATAAGATGCCTACCTAATTAGCGGATGTTTGAATCTCCGATAATATAGAATTTGGATTTAATAACTTGGATTTTATTTTATCGTATCACTTCCTCCTTAGGAAAGGATATACTTAAGAAATGCTAATAAGTGATACAATGAAACACTTTATCAATGTATCACTTCTCCTTAAGAAAGGACACACTTAAGATATGCTAACAAGAGATACAATGAAGCACAATAGAAGAAGGGATATGTTTAGAGAACTCACCGTGTCATATGATATTTGCCCTTTGAGAGTGTATCTCTCCTTATATCTATTAATGTAGCATATTTTTCCCATATTTAGTGGATTCAAAACTTTTTTCTTAAATCCTCTATAAATTGATCATTCCTCTCTTCCTAACCCTCATACAAAGATTACAAAATTTCGTAACAAATGGCAACAAATTCCTAAGAGCTCATTGTCTCTATACTTGTTTCTCGTTGGCCTTCGATTCTTGGGCCTTGTTTGGCGAACCATTAGTGGTCGAAAGTATTAAGAGAGACTCTCGCACATGTGAGCTTATTCCCGGAGGATGCACTAAAATTCCAAATCCAGACAATGATCTCCCCCTCCTTCAAACCCTTGGCATAGTGTATTAGTAGAATTTCAAGATGTCGAGGTGATAGGCTGTCAACTAGCAACTAAGTTCTATGAAAACTAGTTTTAGGAAGTTGCAAAGAATATGAGAGGTTGTGAGATTGTAAAAGTTTAATGGGACTGATCTATTAATAAAATCTAAAGTTTTTCAATTTACTTTATCCTTTTTCAACGAGTGTCAAAATTCTTTCTCGCTTTTTAGTACACCGGGCTTTAAAATTGTACTGAGACTTTTATTATTGATATCGAAAGTACTATATTATGGAAAAATAAATTAAAACTTATTAGAACAATTTGCTTTGCAATTGTGAAGGGTAGGCTAAATTCTCTTGTTGAAAATCAATATATAAAGGCTAAATAGCACTAAAAGACCTTATGTTTCACTAATTTAGCATTTATACACCCTCGATTATTTTGAGCATTTATGTCCCTCGCTTGTTTAAAATTAGCACTTTCGCACTTTGTTATGTAAACGTGAAAATTTTCATTCGAAAGTTCTCTTATAACATTCATATGCTAAATTTATAACTTTTAACTATTAAATTTGTTGAACTTACCACTAAGCCTATCAAAATTTTATTTTTCAAATAGAATCAAAATATGTTTAACTAGAATTTGGATATTAACAGCAAATTTAATAAATTCTAATGACTAAAAACACTAAAATTAATATGTGAATGTTATATGGGAACTTTCAGTGAAAATTTTTATGTTTGAATAATAGAGGGTACTAAAGTGTTAAATTTAAACAACTACTGGTATATAAATGATCCCAAAACAACTTAGGGTATATAAGTACTAAATGAGTGAAACATAAGGCATTTTAATGCAATTTAGCCATATATAAATTATGTATAGTGAAAACAATATAAAAGAATATTCATAACGACTTCATAATAGCATACGCTAGAGACTTTTAGATGCATAAATTTGATTTATGAATGTACTTTCTAGTTGACTTAGGTTTTTGATTTGGCCTTACATTTTTCTACTTAGAGTAAGTGTATATTTCACTCTATGCGAAGATGGATATATTTGTGACTAAAATTAAATAATTATTTGCGCTTCTACGTTGCTTGTTTAGCATTTTTGTGAAAAGCAAAGGATCGGTAATGTTCTCATAACAAGAATCGAAAAAGAATTCATATCGTTATATATACCGAAAGATATATTTAACATTTGAAAGTACTTCAGAGCTAAATATAAAAATCATTGTTTGCAACTCGAATATATAGGGAATATAACTTCTTAGTAGATGAAAACAAACACAAATTATATATTTGAATAGTTTAGGTTAATGATGACTACACCGATAAAAAATTAAACTCGTGTAGAAAAAATGTACAAACTAGTAGCTAAAAAATTTCTTAAAAAAAAAACGATTATCATAAATATTATTAATACAAAAAGGACTAATATAAAGAGTTGTACTATTACAAATGTTAAATCAATTTCTTGTAGAAGAATCTAAATGCAAATCCTTGATTAGTGTAAAAAAAAAAATATCATAGCAAAAATCATTAATATTCATCGTCCTTGTACCATTCTTGAGACTTAAACCTCATGCACAGAATCAGTTTGCTAGTAGAAAATTGTGTTCCCTTAAAATTTCTTAAGCAAGATTCAGATAGATATGTAATTTTTAAATAAATTGATAAATAAAATTTAAGGTCGTTATTGTCATTTTTACTCAAGCAATTATATTTTACATTAGTAAATAAACTTGATGAGAGAAACTCAATGTTTGCATGACTTCAACTCTTTTCCTAATGGTCCTATTGTGATATTCTCGTTGATTAAACTTTCTACAGTTCGTCAAAGAGAGCGTACCAGTTGAAACCTTAGATACTAAATTTATAGGCTCAGCAAGAGTGGTACATTTCAAGTAACGTTCATTTTCAAGTATATCGAAGTTGTCATTTGTTAATAAACTCCACTTCTTGGACCATCTCATGATGATCATATCCAAATTTACGTCATTGCATCAAAACATGTAGAGGACATATTCTTAGAGCACTACATAAGATGCCCACCGAATCAACTGATGTATGAATCTCTAAATAATATAGAAATTCAGTTTTAATAAACTTAGGATCTATTTTATCAGTGTATCGCTTCCTCCTTAGAAAGGATATGGTTAAGATATGCTGACAAGGGATACAATGAAGCACTATGGAAGAAGGATATATTTATATACACTCACTGTTTCATGGTATTTGTCCCATTGATAGTGTATCTCTCCTTATAATCTATTAATGTAGCATATGTTTCTTATATTTAGCGGTATACACACACACACACACACACACCCTCTGTGTGTGTGTACATATATATTTGTACATATGTGTGTGTATATATATATACTTTCTATTACGCCTAAAATCTCTATTTCTGCAAATATGTTATGTCTTTCTATTGTTGGTTCCTATGGAGGTATATTGTAGCAAATCTTCCGTCAATTTCTCTATTAGCTAAACCCTTTCTTACCCTACCTTTGGACTCGTATTTTGTTCGTACACAATCAACGGAGGCCTCCCCGACATATGTTGCAACGTCTCCAATAGCATGCTCTTACTTCGTCTTTCCCTTAATAAGTCATCAAATTTGGTGCTTTTCGATCCCCAGTTGCTATGTGGAACAAAGGACGAAATACAATAGATTCCTCCATTTAAGTGGTTCTCGCTTCTCCTTGTTCCTGTTCTTAACTCCTCCCCGGGTAGTTCCCAATGTTTGGCACTTTCCATACTTCGTGGGTGCAACATCAACAAATTCGCTCATGATCAAGTTACAACCTAAGATCTACCCACCACACGCACTGTGAAGAAAAGGATGTAGTGAAGATGCCCCAATGATGGAAACCGACCAGCTGCGATGCACGAACTAAAGCCAAATGCTCGAGGTTGAAAGGCAACCCGGATAAGCTAATTCCTACCGTATTTTTATTGTCTCGATTCGTCCATCGCTGATATATATATATATATATATATATATATATATATATATATATATATATATATATATATATATATATATATATATATATATATATATATATATATATATATATATATATATATATGAGAAAAATGGGTATGCTTGGTACTTGGTACTTGGTAATTGAGGTGTATCAATCACATCCACTCCTCAAACCCATTTGAGGAGTGGATGTGATTGATACACCTCATTTCCAAGCACCAAAATGGTGCTTGGTACCAAGCATACCCATATTTCTATATATATATATATATATATATATATATATATATATATATATATATATATGAGAAAAATGGGTATGCTTGGTACTTGGTAGTGAGGTGTATCAATCACATTCACTCCCCAACCGTATTTGAGTGAGTGGATGTGATTGATACACCTCACTACCAAGCACCAAAATGGTGCTTGGTACCAAGCATACCCATTTTTCTCATATATATATATATATATATATATATATATATATATATATATATATATATATATATATATATATATATATATATATATATATATATATATATATATATATATATATATATATATATATATATATATATATATATATATATATATATATATATATATATATGAGAAAAATGGGTATGCTTGGTACTTGGTAATTGAGGTGTATCAATCACATCCACTCCTCAAACCCATTTGAGGAGTGGATGTGATTGATACACCTCATTTCCAAGCACCAAAATGGTGCTTGGTACCAAGCATACCCATATTTCTATATATATATATATATATATATATATATATATATATATATGAGAAAAATGGGTATGCTTGGTACTTGGTAGTGAGGTGTATCAATCACATTCACTCCCCAACCGTATTTGAGTGAGTGGATGTGATTGATACACCTCACTACCAAGCACCAAAATGGTGCTTGGTACCAAGCATACCCATTTTTCTCATATATATATATATATATATATATATATATATATATATATATATATATATATATATATATATATATATATATATATATATATATATATATATATATATATATATATATATATATATATATATATATATATATATATATATATATATATATATATATATATCCTATGTTCATTTGCCAATGCAGACTAACTTTTTATCCACTCATCTTGCCTTGAGATTTGTAATGCACAAATCTCAAAGTGGCCTTTATATCTTTCACGGATCCCAAAGCAAGATGAGTGGTTAGAAAAGTTGGTGCACCACTATTCATTATGAACTTAAGTTCATATATATATATATATATATATATATATATATATATATATATATATATATATATATATATATATATATATATATATATATATATATATATATAACATCCACCCCCACCTCCCAAACACACACACACAACAACAACAATAGAAGTTTTAAAATTTCACTTAACCCCAATAAGTGTGGGCATCAAAAGTCAAATGGACAAAAGAAAATGACATTAGCAATAATTACTCAGTTAAACAAGTAATCTCAAGTCTTAAACTAGTTTTGAGTGTACATACCACATTCACTGAACGTGGAACACGCATTATTTTATTGTCAGCACCATAGGTTGCATTGTACCAAATATTAACCATATAACGTTTTTCATTTGAGGTCAAGAAATCATAAGCTGCAAGAGAGCCAGCAAGTATTGAAGTAAGTATTAAAGTTACCCATGCTTATGGAATAACAGAAAGTCAAATAACAAGAAAAGAAATGGATACCTGCGGTGATTTCATTAGACTTCTTCTCTTTATTCCCTTCCGGGTAACCCTTGAACAACTCATCATTTACCAGTGAGGAATTATCACGCCACAAAGGTAAGCCTTCAATGCATGCAATCTCTGTTTCATGTTTAAAAAAGAAATAAAAAAGAAAACAAAGTGAAATACTCAGGCAGAGGTAGCCATGCCTTATATAAAAGAAGGATAATCCTAATAAATACGTCATCAATTAAGCACCAGTGCTCATTAAAAATGTCAAAGGACCCCCTTGCACTACACCAAAACTCCAAAGTTATGGTGAGGGCTTGACGGTTTTTTTTAACACTCTATGAAGAAACATACAGCCACTACCAATATGAAGAATTCACCATACAAAATATACAAGACAAAAAAGGCAATTGACAACCAGTTCTAAATTTAATTGTACTGATACAGAAGGTTACGTGGTTGCAGCATGAGTTATGAGATAGTTTTTCCTATTTCTCAACTAGCCTTCTAGGTTTTCCTTCAAGGCATTGTTCACCATAAATGCCCTCTTGAGGACTTCAACACCATGCTGATGTCAGGCTGAGATATTTATAAAAGATTTGTTCAATTTTATTTAAGCCACTAACCATATTGCTTTACAACAATGTAATATTGAAGAGAAAAGTTTTAGATGACGTTGCAAAACCTTCTTGTAAACTCCTTTAGAGTTATTAGAGTATTGAGGTTACCAAAGAGGAATGAAGCCTAACAATCTCTCACTGAGATTAAGTCATTTATTCTTTTCCCCTAAACTTAACATGATTATCATAACAATTCTCTCATTTTATACTTCTCTATTCTATTATAAATAAAGCCTGACAGTCTTTCTCTGAGATTAAGTCAGTTTTCTCCTAACTTATTACTCTTAAACAGTGTTTCCTTACATAAAAGAGGTTTACAGGTAATATGTTTTGTTCAACATATAGTTCCGTCTACCGTATCTCTATGGCTTCACCTTTTTGCTTTGTTTCATGTATGCTGTTTTCAACATAGATTTGAGCATAACTTTAACAGGGCAGAGAGAAATAGGTCTTAAACTCAAAGAAGATGAAACAAAAGGAAAGAGAGAAATACAGATACATTATTGCTTCTAAAGATGGATTATGAAATATACTGTATTAATCTAAACACGAAGTCTGTTTACATGGTTTGTTTAGAAAGATTTTTGAAGATTCTATGTAATGACATTGAATTAAAGAAAATAAGTGGTGCACTTTTAAGAAGGATGTCTACTATTCATCGATAAACATCTGAGCTACAGTGAACACGTCACTGCTTGCATGACACGTCAAGTACAAGCTACTCAGAAGAGTCAAACTTTGCATCCGGATAAGAACTTATACACCTTTGTCAAACTCTTTCGAAGCTATCTTAAGAGGGATTGCAAGATTTGGCATGCATCTTGGTTGAAGAACATGTAATGGACTTGAAGAGTCAAATGCAGGTTCGCCAAACTGGTCACCTATAGCCTTTGAGTCCATTAAATGTTCTTCAACCTAAATGCATGTGATTGAATAGACAAAATAAGTGGTGCACCTTTGAAAAGGGTGCTTACTATTCATCGTAAACATCTGAGCTATAGCAAACACATTTCATTACACACATGACACACCCAGCAAAAACTACTCAAAGGAGACAAACTTTGCATTTTGATAAGAGATTATATACCTTTATCAAGCTTTTTTGAAGCTATCTGAAGAAGGACTGCAAGACTTGGCATGCATTTAGATTGAAAGACATATAGTGGACTCAAAGAGTAAAATGCAGGTTCATCAAACTGGTCATCTCCAGTCTCTGAGTCTGTCCCCTATAATGTTTTTCAAAAGAATTTTTAAAATAAACTATGCAGCCAGTAATAATAGAGGGAAAAAGAAACACAAAATTCATCATGCATGGTCAATTTAAGAGACTCACCATGATAAAGGCAGGTAGTGTGATCCCATATTCAGACATATTTAAAGATAGCAAGCTCGAATAAGTTCTGTCCCAAACCTGCCGCTAATGTTGTTAAGACATAGTTACTTATAGCAATATGAAAGTATGAACAATAAATAATCTTTTGATGAAAAACTTCACATACCCTCTGCAAAAGAACGATTTCCACCGGTCAAAAGTATAGTGGCAGGACATGTCTGTGTTTTTCTGCAGGACTCATCAGGAAGGTCTGTGAAGGGGATATAATCAGCTGCACAAGCACGCTCTCAGGGCGAGGAACTTGGAGTAAAGGTAACCATTTGGGAGGACTAGGGATAGTGCACTTCGATTCATCGAAGTTACCATCACATTGTGCCTCAGGTTGTTTACTAATGATGTTATGAATCAAAATATTGGCCACACCGATTAGCAAACAGAAGATAACAGGAATGAAATTATACAACAATTGGTCTTCATATTCCGTTTCTGGCAATAAGAATAAAAAGAATTGTTGTCATACATAATATCAATTGGCACAAATGTGCCCAACCAGTTGATTCCGAAATAAATAAATAATAAAAGGTAATCACAATCCCTACATTAAGATAGGATCATATGGTACCAAATGGTTAATCCAGACTATCAAAATCTATTTTAATCTGAGTCTAAATATGCTAAATCAATTAAACACAGGAACAATGCCCAAAGTTTTTCGAAATAATAAGAACATTCTTTTCAAATAATTTGCAAATCTTTTCAAAATATTCAAAAAATATGTTGTAAATAAATCATTTTTGTTCCTTGGTTACGTTCTTTTGATGATCTAAAACTCATAACTAAAAAGGTTAGCAATTTTAATGAATATATGAAATTGTTGATCAATTTCTTAATTTCGAGGAAATGGCGACAAGGCAAATTCAATTAAATGATAAAATAAAGAAAAATACAAGATTTAGACTGATAACCGACTCATTTCGTACGGAAACTCAATACTTGTACCCTAAATCTAAATTTTGATGTGGAAAAGCACCTTTATTGCAAAAAAAAAGATTAAAATAAAAGGTAAATAATAATGATTTACTTTTATCTATACATGAAAATAATTTGCGAAAAATTTCAAATATTAAAATAACTGTTATTATTTCTTAATTTGTTTATTTTGATGACCAAAAAAAATCATAACTGACAAATCTACCAATTTTTCATTGCATATATCAAACTATTGTTTGAGATATGTTTTTAAGGAAATAAGGATGAGGGAATTCAATGAGGTGATGAAATGTAGATTGTATTATCACTCTATAATCATGCATTACTGAAAATTTAAAATTTCATTCAAATTAGAGAAAACAGAGATTAAATGGTTAAAAAAACAGATTTGCAAGATTATAGAGTGATTAACCTTCTCATTTCATAATTGTAACCTAAACCTAAACTTTTGAGCAGAAAAATCGCCTCAGTTCCACAAAATAATACGATCTATTGGACATTGATCACACAAAACAAGTTCACGAAAATAAAAATTCAAACTTTGATTAAAATTAGAGATGACGAACTTGAAAAGTGACATTCTTTCGCAGAAGAGCATTGGCCTGAGTGACGAAACTCGCAGCTCCGGGACCCTCTGATGACTCCGCCATTGAATTCCTAGAGAGAGAAAGTGGAGAATTCTCTGAAAGTAGAGAACTATTTTAGAGAGAGAAAGTAAGAGAGAATTAATCGAATCGAATGCGTACAAGAAGAAGAGTTTGTTTCAGGTTTGTTGCATGAAGGATGAGTGATTTCGCGCACGGATTTCGTTGAACACCCACAGCTCTCACCTCACTGTTAAGTGGGTCCCACAGGGTTAGTTGAATGAGAAAATGGTAATAGTTCTTTTTTTTTTCTTTTTTGTGGGAAATGGATCTTTGTGCTGTTACTAAAATCCGGAAACGTTTTTTTGCCAAGTCAAAGCCTTGTTACTAAAATCAAGTTCTGATTTATCAGCATATACTTTATGGGTTAATTACAGATAACCCCTATGTCCTTTTGTGGAGTTGCAGTAAACTCTCCTCATCTTTTTTATTAGACTAAATTCCTCTAAACTTTAGGAATTATTGCAATCTTATGTATTGTTTTATTTTTACTAATCTTATCTGAAAAGTTATCTTTTAATCTTCATATTAGCATCATCAAGTACGACTTTAAGGAGGGACCCTTAGAGGCGGTGGCTTCCCGGGTTTTATAATTTGAGGCATGTTTGGTTGGATGGAAATAGAGTTGCAAATATAAACGGAGCAACCGTATTTGTAAATACATTATTTGATTTACAACTTTGTATTTAGGAAAGTTAAATGTACTTGCATTTTGTAGAAAAAAACTTACAACAAATACTACGGCCAATTTAAAAGTTGCGGGCTTCAAAAAAGAGAATTAATTAATAAAAATAATTTCACCTCATAAAAAAATCTTTTAAATCCAAACAGAAAAAACATCTACACCAAAGTGTCTTTCTATAGCAAAATTTTGTAACTTTTGTTTAATTGTTTTCAACCAAACACTAAAATTGCATTTAGAAATACATTTCTTACAATATAATTATATGTATTCAAATATTAAATTTAAAATTAATTTTCTACAATATATGCTACATGCAACATATACTGCTGTAAATTTTGTTGCTATTTATTTTTGCAGCAAAACATTTATGTATATATAGTTCACTCCTCAGCTTTCCTACGTTGGGGGGGAAAAATTAATTGGAAATAGAACACTCATGTCAGTCCACTCACTGGCTTCCAAAACCTGGAACCCAAGCTTTACGCAATGTCACCTTCCAAATTGTGGGACCCACAACACATGGCTTTGGTTCTAGAATGCTTTTCCCTAAGGAGCTGTTTGGTTGGTAAAAAACACAAAAGTGGAGGAAAGTAATGGAAAAGATGACATTTTCCTTTAAAGTGTATGTTTGGTTTGTCAAAACAGCCCGAAAAGTGATGAAAAATGCTTAAATCATGTAGGATTTGAATGTAGGATTTGAGGCCGGAAAATTCCGGAAAATTTTCCGGCCTCAAAACCCCAACTTTGGGGGAAAATGACGGAAACCATCCAAACAGCCCCTAAAAGTCCTTATATTTTGCAGTTCTTCTCCGATGTTAATCAGTTAAATAATAATATTTTAAAAGTGCTCCCTCAACGTTATTGAAATTACTAAGATCCTTCAATTTTTACATTTGTACTCTTGATTGGAGAGACTAATTTGGAACAACTTATAAAAAGTGGGAATCTAATAGCATTTTTATGATTTAAGGGACCAGTTTTGTAATAACTTACAATAACTAAGGGACTTATTAGTAATTTAAATGATTTTAGGGACTAATCTCAAAACATTTAAAGTTGAAGGGATTAACATCGGAAAACACTATTTGTAATAATTTAAATCATAAGCAAAGCAAAAGCTATGTACATATATCTTTGATTATGAAAATCGATAATTTTTTAACTCGCCTTTATTCACGGTCTCTTATAACCTCTTATGTCCAATAATATGAGAGTGATAATGAAATATAGTCTTTTTTTTTGGGTGGGGTGGGGGTACTTGTATTTATAGCCCTTAAATCATGGGTGTTTGTGAAAATACCCTCCAAATCTTGGGATTTACAAAATTACCCCTTAAATCATCAACTTTGGAAAAAATAACCCTCAAAGCAATTAATCATCAACTTTGACAAGCTAATTTATAATTACAATATAAAAATTATCAACAAAATAGTCAAATTTTATCACTAAATTGATGATTTTTAATTTTAGGGATATTTTTTCTCAAAGTTGATGACTTGAGGGATAGTTTTGCAAATACTAAGATTTGGAGGACATTTTGTAAATACCAATGATTAAGGTATATATGTAAATAACCCTTTTCCTGGAAAAATTATACATTATGAATAAGAAAAATATTTATACTATTTTACGGACTAGATGTGAAATCTAGCACTTGCATATTGTTGAAACTATGTTACAATATATGATTGTTTCCTATTCTTGTCAATTTCCTTCCCAAAATTAGGTTTAGTTATCAAAACCTCATTTTGTCAAGTTTCTTCTGAGTGTTGAATTTTAGTTGATTAATGATTATTAAGTATGTTGTAGGATAATATTTATGATTTAGAAACTCTATATAAGCACATTGATTTTCTAAAAGCAAAGGATGATGATGACTAAGGTGCATCTGAGAGAGCTTCTGAATTGAGATTTTTAGCTTGTGGGGACAGCTAAACTGACTCATACTTGAGTGCTTCTATCGCGAAATTTATGAAGGACAATCTTTTTTAAATTAACATAATAGAAGATGATTTAATTAATAACAAGGTTGAAATTTATTTGCTCATTCTTGACACTACTTCCTACAAAAAGGAAGAAATAAGAAGAAACTCATAGTACTTTTCCCTTGCAAAATTACAACTTTAGCCCTTCTTCCCTACAAAAATATTACTCAATCATCTAATATCATGTATTGTCATGAAACTATTATCAAAAACATCATTCATCAGTAAAATCCATAAATCTAGAAAACCTCCTTGATATTGGAGGAACTTAAAAGACCAATAAAATAAATCTTTAAAAGATAAAACATAAGCTCATAGCACTCAAGTGTCTCACCTTGCAAGAATTACACATTTAGCCCTGTTACCAACAGTAATATTAACTCGATAACTATGATCAAGGGTGGTCAAAGTTAAATCAAAGGGTATGCTAAAAGTATCATTCTCTCAACACAAATCAAAATAGGAGACATACCCAGTAATATTACCATTATAATTGGATCATGCTAAGAGCTATGAACTGATAACATCTGAACTACACGGATGTCCTCCAGCCCTTTATTTGATAAGGAAAGTTTCAGACTTCAAGCCAATATTTTCTTCACTACTTCCATTTGATGTGCTCTAAAAGTTTGGAACTTTTTCCATTTATAAATGGACGTTATTAGAAGATTACAAATGGATGTTTACAAATTGATGTGCTCTGAAAGTTTGATATTCCTTTTAAATGGACGTTGTAGAAAAATTACGTACTAAATGGGCATTTATTAAAAATGAAAGTTGATACTAATCTCTCTTTAATATTCCTTCAGCGTGAAGTGCATGATAGAATGAACTGAAGTTTAAAAGAACACTAAATGTGCATTTGTATGAGAGAGAACGTGACAGAGTAAGCTGAAAAGATTTAAGCATAGACATTTGTATGTATGTATGTTCATGCATTGATATGTATGTGTTTTGTACACAAAATTACATGGATACCCATAAAAATAGAAAAATAATTCTTACAATTGTACATACAAATTGGAGGGCATTTTAAAAAAATATTTTAACATCCAACACACTTTTATATATATATATATATATATATATATATATATATATATATATATATATATATATATATATATATATATATATATATATAGAGAGGCAGAGTCCTATAAGCTTAAATTGATAGGGAGGAGTGTCCACCAACTTTTATATCCATTGATCTTGCTTTGAGATCCGTGGAAATCAAGATGCACACAAATCTCAAAGTGGGCTTTATATCTTCACAGATCCCAATGCAATGTCAATGGATAGAAAAGTTGGTGGATGACTATTCCTATCAACTTAAGTTTATAGAGCCTTGCTATATATATATATATATATATATATATATATATATATATATATATATATATATATATATATATATATATATATATATATATATATATATATATATATATATATATATATATATATATATATATATATATATATATATATATATATATATATATATATATATATATATATATATATATATATATATATATATATATATATATATATATATATATATATATATATATATATATATATATATATATATATATATATATATATATATATATATATATATATATATATATATATATATATGGGAATAATGTGCATGAGGTAGTAGCTTATTTTCTTAAATGAGCTACCAAGAGATAGCCATATGGTGAGGCCCACCTTATTAGTCACATCAATAATTGTGGACCTCACCACTCTATCTCATGGTAGCTCAATTAGCAAAATGAGCCGTCACCTCATACACATTATTCCCTATACACACACACACACACCCATGCACACATATACATATACATATATGTATATGTGTGTGTGTGAGATAATTGATAGTAAATCCCAATGTTATAGAAAGCTTAGGCGCAGTACTGACGCCTAGGCAAAATTCTTTCTTTGTTTAAGTAGAGGTGAAGGTTTTGATGAAGGTCGAAGGAGGTCATCATAGTTGGAGGTTGGAGGAGTTTAGAGGAGGTTGGAGGACGCGCATAACAGAATAAATCATGATTAACGCCTAAAGAGTGCAGTCCATGTAGGGAGACGACGCTCCCTAGGAGCTTACAAAATCTAGGTGGGCAGCCTAGGTATTAGGCAGGTAGTCTAAGTAGCCTAGGTCCAGGTATATGAATAGGCAGGCTAAGTGGAGGCTTTTTAAAACACTACTTTTCACCCTTCAATCATCAAATATTAGAGAGAAGTTAAAGAAGTTAATTAAGAAGAGGTGTGGTTGGACAAAGAGAAAAGGGAGGAGGTAAACGTGAGGGTATGAGAAATGAGGGAGAGAGTGGGAGAGAGGAGGGAAGGTTGAGGATTGGGAGGAGATGGTGGGAAAGGAGGGAGAGGGGGGCTTTTTACAAAAATTAGAACTTGAGGGGATTAATAAAAAAAATTGGGAAATTTGATATATATGAATAAATTCATTAGTATTTCACTTGAAAATTGCCTCCAGTGATCGAAAAAGTTTATGTATTTTCAATTTGTCACTTTATTATTACTTTTTAAGCCAATCTGGTATTTTAGAGCGCGCACGCGTACACACACACACATATATAGAGCACTATATAATATGCCTACCTAATTAGCGGATGTATGAATCACCAGATAATAAAGAAATTCGAATTTAATAACTTGGATTTTATTTTATCAGTGTATTACTACCTCCTTGGGAAAGGATATACTTAAGATATGCTAATAAAAGATACAATGAAACACTTTATCAATGTATCACTTCTCCTTAAGAAAGGATACACTTAAGATATGCTAACAAGAGATACAATGAAGCACAATAGAAGAAGGGATATGTTTAGATAACTCACTGTGTCAAATGATATTTGCCCTTTGAGAGTGTACCTCTTTCCTTATATCTATTACTGTAGCATATTTTTCTCATATTTAGTGGATTCAGAATTTTCTTAAATCCTCTATAAATTGATCATTCCTCTCTTCCTAACCCTCATATCAAGATTACAAAAATTCGGTAACAAATGGCAACAATCCTAAGAGCTCATTGTCTCTCTGCTTGTTTCTCGTTGGCCTTCTGATTCTTGGGCACTGTTTGGCAGAACCATTAGTGGTCGAAAGTGTCAAGAGAGACTCTCGCCCATGTGAGCTTATTCCAGGAGGATGCACCAAAATTTCAAAACCAGACAATGATCTTCCATCTCCTTCAAACCCTTGGCACAGGGGATGTAGAATTTCAAGGTGTCGAGGTGATGGGCCGCCAACTAGCAACTAAGTTCTGTGAAAGCCTAGTTTTAGGATGTCCTTAAGGACATGAGAGGTTGTGAGGTTGTAAAAGTTTAATGGGACTGATCTATTAATAAAATCTAAAGTTATTCGAATTTACTTTATCCTTTGTCTACGAGTGTCAAAATTCTTTCTCATTTTTTTAGTACACCTGGCTTTAAAATTGTACGGAGACTTTTATTATTGATATCGAAAGTACTAAATTATGGAAAAATAAATTAAAACTTATTAGAACAATTTGCTTTGCAATTTTGAAGGGTAGGCTAAATTCTCTTGTTGAAAATCAATATATAAAGGCTAAATAGCACTAAAATACCTTATGTTTCACTAATTTAGCATTTATATACTCTCAGTTATTTTTCAGAGCATTTATATACCCTGAGTTGTTTACCATTAGCACTTTCGTACCATCTGTTACGTAAACGTGAAAATTTTCATTCGAAAGTTCTCTTATAACATTCATATGCTAATTTTATAGTTTTCTAACTATTAAATTTCTTGAACTTACCACTAAGCCTATCAAAATTTTATTTTTCAAATAGAATCAAAATATGTTTAACTAGAATTTGGATATTAACAGCAAATTTAATAAATACTAATGACTAAAAACACTAAAATTAATATGTGAATGTTATATGGGAACTTTCAGTGAAAATTTTACGTTTGAATAATAGAGGGTACTAAAGTGTTAAATTTAAACAACTAAGGGTATATAAATGATCCCAAAACAACTTAGGGTATATAAGTACTAAATGAGTGAAACATAAGGCATTTTAATGCAATTTAGCCATATATAAATTATGTATAGTGAAAACAATATAAAAGAATATTCATAACGACTTCATAATAGCATATGCTAGAGACTTTTAGATGCATAAATTTGATTTATGAATGTACTTTCTAGTTGACTTAGGCTTTTGATTTGGCCTTATATTTTTCTACTTAGAGTAAGTGTATATTTCACTCTATGGAAGATGGATATATTTGCGCTTCTACGTTGCTTGTTTAGCATTTTGAATGAAAAGCGTTGACGGGTAATGTTTTGATAACAAGAATCGAAAAGAATTCATATCGTTATATATACCAAAGATATATTTAACATTTGAAAGTACTTCAGAGCAAAATATAAAAATCATTGTTTGCTTAATTGAATATATAAGGAATATAACTTCTTAGTAGATGAAAACAAGCACAAATTATATATTTGAATAGTTTAGGTTAATGATGACTACACTGATAAAAATTAAACTCTATGTAGAAAAAATGTACAAACTATAGCTAAAAATTTTCTAAAATAACGATTATCATAAATATTATTAATACAAAAAAGGACTAATATAAAGAGTTGTACTGTTACAAATGTTAAATCAATTTCTTGTAGAAGAATCTAAATGCAAATCCTCGATTAGTGTAAAAAATATCATAGCAAAAATCATTAATATTCATCGTCCTTATACCATTCTTGAGACTTAAACCTCATGCACAGAATCAGTTTGGTAGTAGAAAATTGTGTTCCCTTAAAATTTCTTGAGCAAGATTCAGATAGATATGTAATTTTTAAATAAATTGATAAATAAAATTTAAGGTCGTTATTGTCATTTTTACTCATAAGCAATTATATTTTACATTAGCAAATAAACTTGATGAGAGAAACTCAATGTTTGCATGACTTCAACTCTTTTCCTAATGGTGTTATTGTGATATTCACGTTGATTAAACTTTCTACACTCCGTCAAAGAGAGCTTACCAATTGAAACCTTAGATAGTAAATTTATAGGCTCAGCAAGAGTGGAACATTTCTAGTAACGTTCATATTCAAGTATATCGAAGTTGGAAAAATCATTTGTTAATAAACTCCACTTCTTGCACCATCTCATGATGATCATATCCAAATTTACGTCATTGCATCAAAACATGTAGAGGACATATGATTAGAGCACTATATAAGATGCCTACCTAATTAGCGGATGTTTGAATCTCCAGATAATATAGAATTTCGGATTTAATAACTTGGATTTTATTTTATCAGTGTATCACTTCCTCCTTAGGAAAGGATATACTTAAGAAATGCTAATAAGTGATACAATGAAACACTTTATCAATGTATCACTTCTCCTTAAGAAAGGACACACTTAAGATATGCTAACAAGAGATACAATGAAGCACAATAGAAGAAGGGATATGTTTAGAGAACTCACCGTGTCATATGATATTTGCCCTTTGAGAGTGTATCTCTCTCCTTATATCTATTAATGTAGCATATTTTTCCCATATTTAGTGGATTCAAAACTTTTTTCTTAAATCCTCTATAAATTGATCATTCCTCTCTTCCTAACCCTCATACAAAGATTACAAAATTTCGGTAACAAATGGCAACAGTCCCTAAGAGCTCATTGTCTCTATACTTGTTTCTCGTTGGCCTTCTGATTCTTGGGCACTGTTTGGCAGAACCATTAGTGGTCGAAAGTATTAAGAGAGACTCTCGCCCATGTGAGCTTATTCCAGGAGGATGCACTAAAATTCCAAAACCGGACAATGATCTTCCCTCCTTGAACCCTTGCACGAGAGGATGTAGTAGAATTTCAAGGTGTCGAGGCGATGGGCCGCCAACTAGCAACTAAGTTCTGTGAAAGCCTAGTTTTAGGATGTCCTTAAGAACATGAGAGGTTGTGAGGTTGTAAAAGTTTAATGGGACCGATCTATTAATAAAATCTAAAGTTTTGAATTTACTTTATCCTTTTCAACGAGTGTCAAAATTCTTTCTCGTTTTTTTAGTACACCAGGCTTTAAAATTGTACGGAGACTTTTATTATTGATATCGAGTACTATATTATGGAAAAATAAATTAAAACTTATTAGAACAATTTGCTTTGCAATTGTGAAGGGTAGGCTAAATTCTCTTGTTGAAAATCAATATATAAAGGCTAAATAGCACTAAAAGACCTTATGTTTCACTAATTTAGCATTTATACACCCTCGCTATTTTTGAGCATTTATGTCCCTCAGTTGTTTAAAATTAGCACTTTCGTACCCTTTGTTATGTAAACGTGAAAATTTTCATTCGAAAGTTCTCTTATAACATTCATATGCTAAATTTATAACTTTTAACTATTAAATTTGCTGAACTTACCACTAAGCCTATCAAAATTTTATTTTTCAAATAGAATCAAAATATGTTTAACTAGAATTTGGATATTA
This sequence comes from Asparagus setaceus, assembly GCA_012295165.1. Lineage (NCBI taxonomy): Eukaryota > Viridiplantae > Streptophyta > Magnoliopsida > Asparagales > Asparagaceae > Asparagus > Asparagus setaceus. Next base: position 22,312,311 of record CM022706.1, read on the forward strand.
ACAGCAAATTTAATAAATTCTAATGACTAAAAACACTAAAATTAATATGTGAATGTTATATGGGAACTTTCGGTGAAAATTTTATGTTTGAATAATAGAGGGTACTAAAGTGTTAAATTTAAACAACTACTGGTATATAAATGATCCCAAAACAACTTAGGGTATATAAGTACTAAATGAGTGAAACATAAGGCATTTTAATGCAATTTAGCCATATATAAATTATGTATAGTGAAAACAATATAAAAGAATATTCATAACGACTTCATAATAGCATACGCTAGAGACTTTTAGATGCATAAATTTGATTTATGAATGTACTTTCTAGTTGACTTAGGCTTTTGATTTGGCCTTACATTTTCTACTTAGAGTAAGTGTATATTTCACTCTATGCGAAGATGGATATATTTGTGACTAAAATTAAATAATTATTTAGCTTCTCGTTGCTTGTTTAGCATTTTTGTGAAAAGCAGTGGTGGTAATGTTCTCATAACAAGAATCTAAAAGAATTCATATCGTTATATATACCGAAAGATATATTTAACATTTGAAAGTACTTGAGCTAAATATAAAAATCATTGTTTGCAACTCGAATATATAGGGAATATAACTTCTTAGTAGATGAAAACAAACACAAATTATATATTTGAATAGTTTAGGTTAATGATGACTACACGATAAAAATTAAACTCGTGTAGAAAAAATGTACAAACTATAGCTAAAAAAATTTCTCAAAAAAAACGATTATCATAAATATTATTAATACAAAAAGGACTAATATAAAGAGTTGTACTATTACAAATGTTAAATCAATTTCTTGTAGAAGAATCTAAATGCAAATCCTCGATTAGTGTAAAAAATATCATAGCAAAAATCATTAATATTCATCGTCCTTATACCATTCTTGAGACTTAAACCTCATGCACGTAATCAGTTTGGTAGTAGAAAATTGTGTTCCCTTAAAATTTCTTGAGCAAGATTCAGATAGATATGTAATTTTTAAATAAATTGATAAATAAAATTTAAGGTCGTTATTGTCATTTTACTCATAAGCAATTATATTTTACATTAGCAAATAAACTTGATGAGAGAAACTCAATGTTTGCATGACTTCAACTCTTTTCCTAATGGTGTTATTGTGATATTCACGTTGATTAAACTTTCTACACTCGTCAAAGAGAGCTTACCAATTGAAACCTTAGATAGTAAATTTATAAGCTCGGCAAGAGTGGTACATTTCTAGTAACGTTCATATTCAAGTATATCGAAGTTGGAAAAATAATTTGTTAATAAACTCCACTTCTTGCACCATCTCATGATGATCATATCCAAATTTACGTCATTGCATCAAAACATGTAGAGGACATATGATTAGAGCACTACATAAGATGCCCACCGAATCAACTGATGTATGAATCTCTAAATAATATAGAAATTCAGTTTTAATAAACTTGGGATCTATTTTATCAATGTATCGCTTCCTTCTTAGAAAGGATGTGGCTAAGATATGATAACAAGGGATACAATGAAGCACTATGGAAGAAGGATATATTTATATACACTCACTGTTTCATGGTATTTGTCCCATTGATAGTGTATCTCTCCTTATAATCTATTAATGTAGCATATGTTTCTTATATTTAGCGGTATACACACACACACACACACACACCCTCTGTGTGTGTGTACATATATATTTGTACATATGTGTGTGTATATATATATACTTTCTATTACGCCTAAAATCTCTATTTCTGCAAATATGTTATGTCTTTCTATTGTTGGTTCCTATGGAGGTATATTGTAGCAAATCTTCCGTCAATTTCCCTATTAGTTAACCTTTCTTACCCTACCTTTGGACTTGTATTTTGTTCGTACACAAGCAACGAAGGCCTCCCCAACATATGTTGCAACGTCCCCAATAGCATGCTCTTACTTCGTCTATCCCTTAATAAGTCATCAAATTTGGTGCTTTTCGATCCCCAGTTGCTATGTGGAACAAAGGACGAAATACAATAGATTCCTCCATTTAAGTGGTTCTCGCTTCTCCTTGTTCCCGTTCTTACCTCCTCCGCGGGTAGTTCCCAATGTTTGGCACTTTCCATACTTCGTGGGTGCAACATCAACAAATTCGCTCATGATCAAGTTACAACCTAAGATCTACCCACCCACACCACCACCTGTGAAGAAGGATAATGAGTGAAGATCTGCCCCAGCCAAGTCGTCGACCGCTGCGGTACCTGAACTGAAAGCCAAATGCTCTGAGGTTGAAAGGCAACCCAGATAAGCTGATTCCTACCTGTATTTTTATTGTCTCGATTCGTCCATCGCTGATATATATATATATATATATATATATATATATATATATATATATATATATATATATATATATATATATATATATATATATATATATATATATATATATATATATATATATATATATATATATATGAGAAAAATGGGTATGCTTGGTACTTGGTAATTGAGGTGTATCAATCACATCCACTCCTCAAACCCATTTGAGGAGTGGATGTGATTGATACACTCATTTCCAAGCACCAAAATGGTGCTTGGTACCAAGCATACCCATATTTCTATATATATATATATATATATATATATATATATATATATATATATATATATGAGTATGCTTGGTACTTGGTAATTGAGGTGTATCAATCACATTCACTTCAACCGTATTTGAGTGAGTGGATGTGATTGATACACCTCACTACCAAGCACCAAAAGTAGTGCTTGGTACCAAGCATACCCATTTTTCTCATATATATATATATATGTATATATATATATATATGAACTTAAGTTCATAATGAATAGTGGTCTTGCCATTTTTTATCCTCATCTTGCCTTGAGATTTGTAATGCACAAATCTCAAAGTGGCCTTTATATCTTTCACGGATCCCAAAGCAAGATGAGTGGTTAGAAAAGTTGGTGCACCACTATTCATTATGAACTTAAGTTCATAAGTGCTCATATATATATATATATATATATATATATATATATATATATATATATATATATATATATATATAACATCCACCCCCACCTCCCAAACACACACACACAACAACAACAATAGAAGTTTTAAAATTTCACTTAACCCCCAATAAGTGTGGGCATCAAAAAGTCAAATGGACAAAAGAAAATGACATTAGCAATAATTACTCAGTTAAACAAGTAATCTCAAGTCTTAAACTAGTTTTGAGTGTACATACCACATTCACTGAACGTGGAACACGCATTATTTTATTGTCAGCACCATAGGTTGCATTGTACCAAATATTAACCATATAACGTTTTTCATTTGAGGTCAAGAAATCATAAGCTGCAAGAGAGCCAGCAAGTATTGAAGTAAGTATTAAAGTTACCCATGCTTATGGAATAACAGAAAGTCAAATAACAAGAAAAGAAATGGATACCTGCGGTGATTTCATTAGACTTCTTCTCTTTATTCCCTTCCGGGTAACCCTTGAACAACTCATCATTTACCAGTGAGGAATTATCACGCCACAAAGGTAAGCCTTCAATGCATGCAATCTCTGTTTCATGTTTAAAAAAGAAATAAAAAAGAAAACAAAGTGAAATACTCAGGCAGAGGTAGCCATGCCTTATATAAAAGAAGGATAATCCTAATAAATACGTCATCAATTAAGCACCAGTGCTCATTAAAATGTCAAAGGACCCCTTGCACTACACCAAACTCCAAAGTTATGGTGAGGGCTTGACGGTTTTTTAACACTCTATGAAGAAACATACAGCCACTACCAATATGAAGAATTCACCATACAAAATATACAAGACAAAAAAGGCAATTGACAACCAGTTCTAAATTTAATTGTACTGATACAGAAGGTTACGTGGTTGCAGCATGAGTTATGAGATAGTTTTTCCTATTTCTCAACTAGCCTTCTAGGTTTTCCTTCAAGGCATTGTTCACCATAAATGCCCTCTTGAGGACTTCAACACCATGCTGATGTCAGGCTGAGATATTTATAAAAGATTTGTTCAATTTTATTTAAGCCACTAACCATATTGCTTTACAACAATGTAATATTGAAGAGAAAAGTTTTAGATGACGTTGCAAAACCTTCTTGTAAACTCCTTTAGAGTTATTAGAGTATTGAGGTTACCAAAGAGGAATGAAGCCTAACAATCTCTCACTGAGATTAAGTCATTTATTCTTTTCCCCCCTAAACTTAACATGATTATCATAACAATTCTCTCATTTTATACTTCTCTATTCTATTATAAATAAAGCCTGACAGTCTTTCTCTGAGATTAAGTCAGTTTTTCTCCTAACTTATTACTCTTAAACAGTGTTTCCTTACATAAAAGAGGTTTACAGGTAATATGTTTTGTTCAACATATAGTTCCGTCTACCGTATCTCTATGGCTTCACCTTTTTTGCTTTGTTTCATGTATGCTGTTTTCAACATAGATTTGAGCATAACTTTAACAGGGCAGAGAGAAATAGGTCTTAAACTCAAAGAAGATGAAACAAAAGGAAAGAGAGAAATACAGATACATTATTGCTTCTAAAGATGGATTATGAAATATACTGTATTAATCTAAACACTAAGTCTGTTTACATGGTTTGTTTAGAAAGATTTTTGAAGATTCTATGTAATGACATTGAATTAAAGAAAATAAGTGGTGCACTTTTAAGAAGGATGTCTACTATTCATCGATAAACATCTGAGCTACAGTGAACACGTCACTGCTTGCATGACACGTCAAGTACAAACTACTCAGAAGAGTCAAACTTTGCATCCGGATAAGAACTTATACACCTTTGTCAAACTCTTTCGAAGCTATCTTAAGAGGGATTGCAAGATTTGGCATGCATCTTGGTTGAAGAACATGTAATGGACTTGAAGAGTCAAATGCAGGTTCGCCAAACTGGTCACCTATAGCCTTTGAGTCCATTAAATGTTCTTCAACCTAAATGCATGTGATTGAATAGACAAAATAAGTGGTGCACCTTTGAAAAGGGTGCTTACTATTCATCGTAAACATCTGAGCTATAGCAAACACATTTCATTACACACATGACACACCCAGCAAAAACTACTCAAAGGAGACAAACTTTGCATTTTGATAAGAGATTATATACCTTTATCAAGCTTTTTTGAAGCTATCTGAAGAAGGACTGCAAGACTTGGCATGCATTTAGATTGAAAGACATATAGTGGACTCAAAGAGTAAAATGCAGGTTCATCAAACTGGTCATCTCCAGTCTCTGAGTCTGTCCCCTATAATGTTTTTCAAAAGAATTTTTTTAAAATAAACTATGCAGCCAGTAATAATAGAGGGAAAAAGAAACACAAAATTCATCATGCATGGTCAATTTAAGAGACTCACCATGATAAAGGCAGGTAGTGTGATCCCATATTCAGACATATTTAAAGATAGCAAGCTCGGGAATAAGTTCTGTCCCAAACCTGCCGCGAATGTTGTTAAGACATAGTTACTTATAGCAATATGAAAGTATGAACAATAAATAATCTTTTGATGAAAAAACTTCACATACCCTCTGCAAAAGAACGATTTCCACCGGTCAAAAGTATAGTGGCAGGACATGTCTGTGTTTTTCTGCAGGACTCATCAGGAAGGTCTGTGAAGGGGATATAATCAGCTGCACAAGCACGGCTCTCAGGGCGAGGAACTTGGAGTAAAGGTAACCATTTGGGAGGACTAGGGATAGTGCACTTCGGATTCATCGAGTTACCATCACATTGTGCCTCAGGTTGTTTACTAATGATGTTATGAATCAAAATATTGGCCACACCGATTAGCAAACAGAAGATAACAGGGAATGAAATTATACAACAATTGGTCTTCATATTCCGTTTCTGGCAATAAGAATAAAAAAAGAATTGTTGTCATACATAATATCAATTGGCACAAATGTGCCCAACCAGTTGATTCCGAAATAAATAAATAATAAAAGGTAATCACAATCCCTACATTAAGATAGGATCATATGGTACCAAATGGTTAATCCAGACTATCAAAATCTATTTTAATCTGAGTCTAAATATGCTAAATCAATTAAACACAGGAACAATGCCCAAAGTTTTTCGAAATAATAAGAACTTTCTTTTCAAATAATTTGCAAATCTTTTCAAAATATTCAAAAAATATGTTGTAAATAAATCATTTTTGTTCCTTGGTTACGTTCTTTTGATGATCTAAAACTCATAACTAAAAAGGTTAGCAATTTTAATGAATATATGAAATTGTTGATCAATTTCTTAATTTCGAGGAAATGGCGACAAGGCAAATTCAATTAAATGATAAAATAAAGAAAAATACAAGATTTAGACTGATAACCGACTCATTTCGTACGGAAACTCAATACTTGTACCCTAAATCTAAATTTTGATGTGGAAAAGCACCTTTATTGCAAAAAAAAAGATTAAAATAAAAGGTAAATAATAATGATTTACTTTTATCTATACATGAAAATAATTTGCGAAAAATTTCAAATATTAAAATAACTGTTATTATTTCTTAATTTGTTTATTTTGATGACCAAAAAAAATCATAACTGACAAATCTACCAATTTTTCATTGCATATATCAAACTATTGTTTGAGATATGTTTTAAGGAAATAAGGATGAGGGGAATTCAATGAGGTGATGAAATGTAGATTGTATTATCACTCTATAATCATGCATTACTGAAAATTTAAAATTTCATTCAAATTAGAGAAAACAGAGATTAAATGGTTAAAAAAACAGATTTGCAAGATTATAGAGTGATTAACCTTCTCATTTCATAATTGTAACCTAAACCTAAACTTTTGAGCAGAAAAATCGCCTCAGTTCCACAAAATAATACGATCTATTGGACATTGATCACACAAAACAAGTTCACGAAAATAAAAATTCAAACTTTGATTAAAATTAGAGATGACGAACTTGAAAGGTGACATTCTTTCGCAGAAGAGCATTGGCCTGAGTGACGAAACTCGCGGCTCCGGGACCCTCTGATGACTCCGCCATTGAATTCCTAGAGAGAGAAAGTGGAGAATTCTCTGAAAGTAGAGAATTATTTTAGAGAGAGAAAGTAAGAGAGAATTAATCGAATCGAATGCGTACAAGAAGAAGAGTTTGTTTCAGGTTTGTTGCATGAAGGATGAGTGATTTCGCGCACGGATTTTGTTGAACACCCACAGCTCTCACCTCACTGTTAAGTGGGTCCCACAGGGTTAGTTGAATGAGAAAATGGTAATAGTTCTTTTTTTTTCTTTCTTGTGGGAAATGGATCTTTGTGCTGTTACTAAAATCCGGAAACGTTTTTTTGCCAAGTCAAAGTCTTGTTACTAAAATCAAGTTCTGATTTTTCAGCATATACTTTATGGGTTAATTACAGATAACCGCTACGTCCTTTTGTGGAGTTGCAGTAAACTCTCCTCATCTTTTTTTTATTAGACTAAATCCCTCTAAACTTTAGGAATTATTGCAATCTTATGTATTGTTTTATTTTTACTAATCTTATCTGAAAAGTTATCTTTTAATCTTCATATTAGCATCATCAGGTACGACTTTAAGGAGGGACCCTTAGAGGCGGTGGCTTCCCGGGTTTTATAATTTGAGGCATGTTTGGTTGGATGGAAATAGAGTTGCAAATATAAACGGAGCAACCGTATTTGTAAATACATTATTTGATTTACAACTTTATATTTAGGAAAGTTAAATGTACTTGCATTTTGTAGAAAAAACTTACAACAAATACTACTACCAATTTAAAAGTTGTGCTTCAAAAAAGAGAATTAATTAATAAAAATAATTTCACCTCATAAAAAAATCTTTTAAATCCAAACAGAAAAAACATCTACACCAAAGTGTCTTTCTATAGCAAAATTTTGTAACTTTTGTTTAATTGTTTTTCAACCAAACACTAAAATTGCATTTAGAAATACATTTCTTACAATATAATTATATGTATTCAAATATTAAATTTAAAATTAATTTTCTACAATATATGCTACATGCAACATATACTGCTGTAAATTTTGTTGCTATTTATTTTGCAGCAAAACATTTATGTATATATAGTTCACTCCTCAGCTTTCCTACGTTGGGGAAAAATTAATTGGAAATAGAACACTCATGTCAGTCCACTCACTGGCTTCCAAAACCTGGAACCCAAGCTTTACGCAATGTCACCTTCCAAATTGTGGGACCCACAACACATGGCTTTGGTTCTAGAATGCTTTTCCCTAAGGAGCTGTTTGGTTGGTAAAAACACAAAAGTGGAGGAAAGAATGGAAAAGATGGCATTTTCCTTTAAAGTGTATGTTTGGTTTGTCAGCAGTAGAAAAGTGATGAAAATGCTTAAATCATGTAGGATTTGAATGTAGGATTTGAGGAAAATTCTAAAATTTTCCTACCAAACCCCAACTTTGGGGAAAATGACGGAAACCATCCAAACAAACTCTAAAAGTCCTTATATTTTGCGCTTCTTCTCCGATGTTAATCGGTTAAATAATAATATTTTAAAAGTGCTCCCTCAACGTTATTGAAATTACTAAGATCCTTCAATTTTTACATTTGTACTCTTGATTGGAGAGACTAATTTGGAACAACTTATAAAAGTGGGAATCTAATAGCATTTTTATGATTTAAGGGACCAGTTTTGTAATAACTTACAATAACTAAGGGACTTATTAGTAATTTAAATGATTTTAGGGACTAATCTCAAAACATTTAAAGTTGAAGGGATTAACATCGGAAAACACTATTTGTAATAATTTAAATCATAAGCAAAGCAAAAGCTATGTACATATATCTTTGATTATGAAAATCGATAATTTTTTAACTCGCCTTTATTCACGGTCTCTTATAACCTCTTATGTCCAATAATATGAGAGTGATAATGAAATATAGTCTTTTTTGGGTGGGGTGGGGGTACTTGTATTTATAGCCCTTAAATCATGGGTGTTTGTGAAAATACCCTCCAAATCTTGGGATTTACAAAATTACCCTTAAATCATCAACTTTGGAAAAAATAACCCTCAAAGCAATTAATCATCAACTTTGACAAGCTAATTTATAATTACAATATAAAAATTATCAACAAAATAGTCAAAATTTTATCACTAAATTGATGATTTTTAATTTTAGGGATATTTTTTCTCAAAGTTGATGACTTGAGGGATAGTTTTGCAAATACTAAGATTTGGAGGACATTTTGGTAAATACCAATGATTAAGGGTATATATGTAAATAACCCTTTTCCTGGAAAAATTATACATTATGAATAAGAAAAATATTTATACTATTTTACGGACTAGATGTGAAATCTAGCACTTGCATATTGTTGAAACTATGTTACAATATATGATTGTTTCCTATTCTTGTCAATTTCCTTCCCAAAATTAGGTTTAGTTATCAAAACCTCATTTTGTCAAGTTTCTTCTGAGTGTTGAATTTTAGTTGATTAATGATTATTAAGTATGTTGTAGGATAATATTTATGATTTAGAAACTCTATATAAGCACATTGATTTTCTAAAAGCAAAGGATGATGATGACTAAGGTGCATCTGAGAGAGCTTCTGAATTGAGATTTTTAGCTTGTGGGGACAGCTAAACTGACTCATACTTGAGTGCTTCTATCGCGAAATTTATGAAGGACAATCTTTTAAATTAACATAATAGAAGATGATTTAATTAATAACAAGGTTGAAATTTATTTGCTCATTCTTGACACTACTTCCTACAAAAGGAAGAAATAAGAAGAAACTCATAGTACTTTTCCCTTGCAAAATTACAACTTTAGCCCTTCTTCCCTACAAAAATATTACTCAATCATCTAATATCATGTATTGTCATGAAACTATTATCAAAAACATCATTCATCAGTAAAATCCATAAATCTAGAAAACCTCCTTGATATTGGAGGAACTTAAAAGACCAATAAAATAAATCTTTAAAAGATAAAACATAAGCTCATAGCACTCAAGTGTCTCACCTTGCAAGAATTACACATTTAGCCCTGTTACCAACAGTAATATTAACTCGATAACTATGATCAAGGGTGGTCAAAGTTAAATCAAAGGGTATGCTAAAAGTATCATTCTCTCAACACAAATCAAAATAGGAGACATACCCAGTAATATTACCATTATAATTGGATCATGCTAAGAGCTATGAACTGATAACATCTGAACTACACGGATGTCCTCCAGCCCTTTATTTGATAAGGAAAGTTTCAGACTTCAAGCCAATATTTTCTTCACTACTTCCATTTGATGTGCTCTAAAAGTTTGGAACTTTTTCCATTTATAAATGGACGTTATTAGAAGATTACAAATGGATGTTTACAAATTGATGTGCTCTGAAAGTTTGATATTCCTTTTAAATGGACGTTGTAGAAAAATTACGTACTAAATGGGCATTTATTAAAATGAAAGTTGATACTAATCTCTCTTTAATATTCCTTCAGCGTGAAGTGCATGATAGAATGAACTGAAGTTTAAAAGAACACTAAATGTGCATTTGTATGAGAGAACGTGACAGAGTAAGCTGAAAAGATTTAAGCATAGACATTTGTATGTATGTATGTTCATGCATTGATATGTATGTGTTTTGTACACAAAATTACATGGATACCCATAAAAATAGAAAAATAATTCTTACAATTGTACATACAAATTGGAGGGCATTTTAAAAAAATATTTTAACATCCAACACACTTTTATAATATATATATATATATATATATATATATATATATATATATATATATATATATATATATATATATATATATATATATAGAGCAAGGTTCTATAAGCTTAAATTGATAGGAGGAGTGTCCACCAACTTTTATATCCATTGATCTTGCTTTGAGATCCGTGAAATCAAGATGCACACAAATCTCAAAGTGGGCTTTATATCTTTCACAGATCCCAATGCAATGTCAATGGATAGAAAAGTTGGTGGATGACTATTCCCTATCAACTTAAGTTTATAGGAGCTCTTATATATATATATATATATATATATATATATATATATATATATATATATATATATATATATATATATATATATATATATATATATATATATATATATATATATATATATATATATATATATATATATATATATATATATATATATATATAATATATATATATATATATATATATATATATATATATATATATATATATATATATATATATATATATATATATATATATGGGAATAATGTGCATGAGGTAGTAGCTTATTTTCTTAAATGAGCTACCAAAAGATAGCCATATGGTGAGGCCCACCTTATTAGTCACATCAATAATTGTGGACCTCACCACTCTATCTCATGGTAGCTCAATTAGCAAAATGAGTCAGCCACCTCATACACATTATTCCCTATACACACACACACCCATGCACACATATACATATACATATATGTATATGTGTGTGTGTGAGATAATTGATAGTAAATCCCAATGTTATAGAAAGCTTAGGCGCAGTACTGACGCCTAGGCAAAATTCTTTCTTTGTTTAAGTAGAGGTGAAGGTTTTGATGAAGGTCGAAGGAGGTCATCATAGTTGGAGGTTGGAGGAGTTTAGAGGAGGTTGGAGGACGCATAACAGAATAAATCATGATTAACGCCTAAAGAGTGCATCCATGGGAGACGACGCCCCTAGGAGCTTACAAAATCTAGGTGGGCAGCCTAGGTATTAGGCAGGTAGTCTAAGTAGCCTAGGTCCAGGTATATGAATAGGCAGGCTAAGTGGAGGCTTTTTAAAACACTACTTTTCACCCTTCAATCATCAAATATTAGAGAGAAGTTAAAGAAGTTAATTAAGAAGAGGTGTGGTTGGACAAAGAGAAAAGGGAGGAGGTAAACGTGAGGGTATGAGAAATGAGGGAGAGTGAGAGAGGAGGGGAGGTTGAGGATTAGGTGGAGATGGTGGGAAAGGAGGAGAGGGGGCTTTTACAAAAATTAGAACTTGAGGGGATTAATAAAAAATTGGGAAATTTGATATATATGAATAAATTCATTAGTATTTCACTTGAAAATTGCCTCCAAAGGATCTAAAAAGTTTATGTATTTTCAATTTGTCACTTTATTATTACTTTTAAGCCAATCGGTATATAGGCTTTTGATACACACACACACACATATATAGAGCACTATATAATATGCCTACCTAATTAGCGGATGTATGAATCACCAGATAATAAAGAAATTCGAATTTAATAACTTGGATTTTATTTTATCAGTGTATTACTACCTCCTTGGGAAAGGATATACTTAAGATATGCTAATAAAAGATACAATGAAACACTTTATCAATGTATCACTTCTCCTTAAGAAAGGATACACTTAAGATATGCTAACAAGAGATACAATGAAGCACAATAGAAGAAGGGATATGTTTAGATAACTCACTGTGTCAAATGATATTTGCCCTTTGAGAGTGTACCTCTTTCCTTATATCTATTACTGTAGCATATTTTTCTCATATTTAGTGGATTCAAAAAAAATTTCTTAAATCCTCTATAAATTGATCATTTGTCTCTTCCTAACCCTCATACCAAGATTACAAAAATTCGGTAACAAATGGCAACAATCCCTAAGAGCTCATTGTCTCTCTGCTTGTTTCTCATTGGCCTTCTGATTCTTGGGCACTGTTTGGCAGAACCATTAGTGGTCGAAAGTGTCAAGAGAGACTCTCGCCCATGTGAGCTTATTCCGGGAGGATGCACCAAAATTCCAAAACCGAACAATGATCTTCCCCCTCCTTCGAACCCTTGGCACGGGGGATGTAGTAGAATTTCAAGGTGTCGAGGTGATGGGCCGCCAACTAGCAACTAAGTTCTGTGAAAGCCAAGTTTTAGGATGTCCTTAAGGACATGAGAGGTTGTGAGGTTGTAAAAGTTTAATGGGACCGATCTATTAATAAAATCTAAAGTTATTCGAATTTACTTTATCCTTTGTCTACGAGTGTCAAAATTCTTTCTCATTTTTTTAGTACACCTGGCTTTAAAATTGTACGGAGACTTTTATTATTGATATCGAGTACTAAATTATGGAAAAATAAATTAAAACTTATTAGAACAATTTGCTTTGCAATTATGAAGGCCAGGCTAAATTCTCTTGTTGAAAATCAATATATAAAGGCTAAATAGCACTAAAATACCTTATGTTTCACTAATTTAGCATTTATATACTCTCGCTATTTTTGAGCATTTATATACCCCGAGTTGTTTACCATTAGCACTTTCGTACCATCATGCGATAGCGTGAAAATTTTCATTCGAAAGTTCTCTTATAACATTCATATGCTAATTTTATAGTTTTCTAACTATTAAATTTCTTGAACTTACCACTAAGTCTATCAAGATTTTATTTTTCAAATAGAATCAAAATTTTTTAACTAGAATTTGGATATTAACAGTAAATTTAATAAATACTAATGACTAAAAACACTAAAATTAATATGTGAATGTTATATGGAAACTTTCGGTGAAAATTTTACGTTTGCATAATAGAGGGTATACTAAAGTGTTAAATTTAAACAACTAAGGGTATATAAATGATCCCAAAACAACTTAGGGTATATAAGTACCAAATGAGTGAAACATAAGGCATTTTAATGCAATTTAGCCATATATAAATTATGTACAGTGAAAACATTGTAAAAGAATATTCATAACGACTTCATAATAGCATACGCTAGAGACTTTTAGATGCATAAATTTGATTTATGAATGTACTTTCTAGTTGACTTAGGCTTTTGATTTGGGGTTGCATTTTTCTACTTAGAGTAAGTGTATATTTCACTCTATGCGGAAGATGGATATATTTGCGCTTCTACGTTGCTTGTTTAGCATTTTGAATGAAAAGCAGTGACGGGTAATGTTTTGATAACAAGAATCGAAAAGAATCCATATCGTTATATATACCGAAAGATATATTTAACATTTGAAAGTACTTCAGGGCTAAATTGATTTGAAGATTAAATGAGAAATTTTCATGTGAAATTTAGTAAAGTAAAGTAGTTCATGGAGGTTATGTGCAATAATTCAAGACTGTATATTTTTAAATTCAAAACTATATATTAGTAGCTTGAGGTGTAGAACATAGCTTATAAAATTTGATACCCCACCCTTTGAAAATGGATTCAGAGAAGGTGAACGGGCCCTCTTCATTGATCTTGAGGAGCTGGCAAATTGCCATTCGATTGCTTCTAATAAAAGAAAGCATGGTCTCCATATTGTATATTAGTCAATCTAGCTCCAGCTCCTTCAGATATTTACTGTTTCGAAGCTGATAACAGTAAACCATAATATTTAGTGAAGATGCTCTTTTAAGTGATGGACTTGGGTGTGTAAGTTTTGAGTCCAATCTAAGTACCAAGTACTTTTTGGTGATTTTTTTTTTTGGTGAAAGTAGTACCAAGTACTTTAATTTAATGAAAACTATCAAGTATGTTTGTTTTATGGACTTAGTAGAATTTTCTTTCACCTAATTAAATTTAACAGGATCTAATCCAACTCAAACTATCCCATGCAAATTATGAATCAATTTTTCAATCTAAATCCTTTTCATAGGTAGAGATCTAATATTTTTATCAGCTGTTACCATGAAAAATTGGCTAATAAGAGTACAATTCATTCTCTTGAGACTTGAGTGAAGGACATAGTCTCCCTATCCAGTTGCGATCTAACAATATCATCTACACTTGCATAAGATGTACTACAGAATTTTAAAAATATCAAATGTGAAGTGAGAAATATGCCTCCAGCGGTCTGTTGATGACAAGGCTGAGTTTTAAATAATTTGGAAACTGAACTCGCATTATTGCCTCAACGATATTTCCTCAAGGTTATCCCAAGTCATATGAAGAATGCATAGTTCTCTGCTAGCAACTTGCCTAGGTAAGATGATAATTCATCTTTTTTTTTTAATTATATAATTACAAGATAATCTGGATTTAATATAAATATCCAGATACATTATAGGCAGCAAATCAGTTCTTCTCAAACAAACCAAAAGGAGAAAAGTTACTGGTCGTTCATTACCCAGATCAATGTAACTTAACATAAGCAGATATCTCATAGAACTTGCAATTCAAACCTCCCAAATGTTCCCTTCTAGATATATTAAGCAATTATACAAACAAGAATTGGAAAATAAAAAACTAAATAATGATTATCATAAACCTTGATGGAAGAGAATTCTTAAAACTCATGAGGTAAATTAATGATATTGTTCATAAGCTTCATTATAATCTAGGTTATGTTGAGGTAATTAATATGTGAGTATAGTCCCACATCGGATAAGATAAGAAAGAGTGATGAGTGTAAATAAGTTTGCAATACCATAAATATAAAATTGATTCCTAACTTCTGTTTAAGGCCCATCAACTCTAGATTAGGCCCGATTTCTCCCCAACAGGTTACCCCGACATTTCGTCTGGGCTCCCGTATACATGTCTAACACGTGTTCGTGGTCCACACTCCTTGGACAGACACTCCTGGAATATGCATATATTTATTCAGATGGACATATATCTTACACTTGGCGTCCACTTCCTTCAACTCGCTTGGCATGGGTCGGGGCTATTTCAACCCATACCCAGTTCAAAAGTAAAATTTTAAAGGATTGTTTAGCTATCTAGTTAAGAAATGAGCGGTTTCCCAATGTATAATCTACTTAATAAATAAAACATAAAAAAAGCTCTAGAAATTTTAGTTTTCATGACATGGAAATAAAAATAATTTATCTCAAGTAAATTACTAATTTCAATATGTGTATAACTATATATATATAAGGAGATTTTTTAAAAAGACTTTTTAAAATAATTAGCAAAAACGATATTTTTGCTAAATAATTAACAAAATCGACCTCTTTTGACCAAACTTCAAGTGATCAAAAGAGATCGATTTTGCTAAATTTGTTAAAATACACTGACTACGAGTCCCATGTGTTTAGCAATCGCTAATTAGGCTTTAAAATATAACCAGGAAACACACGGGACTAGTAGTCCCGTGTGTTTAAGAGAGACCCATAAATCCATATCCAAAATGTCGGTTCTTGTCGGTTCGGTGGATCTCGGTTCAATGTTCTTGAAAGATCAACAATTGGGACCCACCCGATAGCTTTTAGGTCCTAATCAAAGCGCATCTATGCGAATCAATGCCACATTGCGTCGAGCCAGCGTCGAATCAAACGGCAGCCAGTGATGCGTTATGTTCACCGTCCCTTTCCTCTTCTCTCTCTCTCTCTCTCTCTACAAATATACACACGCCTTCTCACGAAAGCCAATGACAATAAACTCAAAGGGGGCTCTCTCTCTCCCTCTGACAAACTAATCAAGGTTTGTCTCCAGTTTCTTTGTCCAATTTCATCTAATTTTAATTAGATTCGTTTTTGGTGTTAGATCTATGAGATAGGTATGTGATGGATGAATTTACATTGGATCTTGATTATTTGTTGCGGGGGATTTGAATTGGGGATAGAGGAATTATTGTTGGCCATGACGGATGAGAAGGAATGGGTGTATTATTTGATACTGTGCATTATTTGATACTGTGCGGAAAACTCAAAACTCACGGGACTATTAGTCCCGTGGGTTTTCTGGATTATGCTTAGGAGTGATTAGTGAATGTTAAACACACGGGACTAATAGTCCCGTGTGTTTTCAACACTAAATTTTGCAAAATCGACCTCTTTTTGGCCAGCCTTGATGAGCTGGCCAAAAAAAGATAGATTTTGCTAATTATTTAGCAAAAAAGTCGTTTTTGTTAATTATTTTTTTAAAATGGTCTTTTTTAAAAAATTCTCCTATATATAATTGTGCCCTCGTATCCTACCTTTTATAAATTTGTCATGTCCCCGTATCCTACTCATGCAAAAAGTGACGCAATAGACGATTGAAAACTACTTCGATTGATCAATGAAATATTTTTTATTCAAGCAAAATTCAATGCACAAGAATATCATCACCTCCCAAATATTTTAGATGCTTTATATCTATCCAATTGGCACTTATCCCCATTCTCCACAAGCTGATCACAGAGTGCTTGCAACAATTGAAGGGTATCCACCTGAAAGCAAATAAATAAATAAATAAAAATAAAAAACAAAAAAAAGACCATTAAAGTTTTCTTGGCTACATAAAATAAAAAACATAGCAATCATCGACTCAAACCTAAAAGCTATTGCCATCGATAAGTTCACCTGACTTTCCGTTATCTCCAGTAGCTAGCGTCAATAATAACATCAGTAATTAAATAATTTATTGATTGATAATGAAATAAATCAAAAGTTTCATATTCCTTTTCTAAAAGGAAACATGATTCTTCGTTAGAAATTTTCACAGAAAATTAGCAGGAAACTCGATAATCAAAGGGAAAAGGAAGGATATTCTAACATGAATCTTAATAACTCAAATTCAAGATTACATTCTCGCTTGAGGTGATGAAGAGAGCACACTCCCAGATCCAAACCTTAACCCTAATTTGATTCGAGCAAGGGAATTTAATGCGAGTTTTGCGATAACAATGGAGCTCTTTGATGATGAATTTATTCAAGAATATGGATTCAATAACAAAAGAATTGATGGTTCCTTTTTAATAAATTTTCAAAGAAACCATTCTATCATTTCGATAAAAGATGTACCAAAAATATATCTCACAGCAAAACTCCCTTGCTAAGGTACAATGTAAAATGATACTTTGTTGTAGTCTATACTTTTGGAGTTGGGAGTATAGACTATTTTTGAACAGGATGGAACTCTAGTTATTAGAGTTTCATTCTTTCATTTCTCAAAAAAAAAAAACTCGCTTGCTAAGGAAATTTATTCAAGAAATAGATCAAAACCAGTTCTATCGAGCACTCTTGGGAAAAGATCTAATTTATTGAAACCCTAGAAATTGAACAAAAATAACCAATTTGTACAAAGTTATCGGATCGACTAATAAGTAATTTAAGAGAACTTAAAGAATGAGATGGATCACTTACCAATGCTCTTCCCTTGTTTGAACCCTTTGACAAACAATGGACTCGATTTTAGGGTTTTAACAAATAATTATTAATAATTATATAATTGAAAATTATAAAAAAATATTGAGAGGGAAAAGAGGAAATCAAAAGTTTCATATTCCTTTTATTCAATCTAAATAATTTATTGATTGATAATGAAATAAATCAAAAGTTTCATATTCCTTTTATTCAATCTAAATAATTTATTGATTGATAATGAAATAAATCAAAAGTTTCATATTCCTTTTATTCAATCTAAATAATTTATTGATTGATAATGAAATAAATCAAAAGTTTCATATTCCTTTTATTCAATCTAAATAATTTATTGATTGATAATGAAATAAATCAAAAGTTTCATATTCCTTTTATTCAATCTAAATAATTTATTGATTGATAATGAAATAAATCAAAAGTTTTGATATGGATATTCACTTTTATAAATTTGTCATGTCCCCGTATCCTACTCATGCAAAAGTGACGCAATAGACTATTGAAAACTACTTCGATTGATTAATGAAATATTTTTATTCAAGCAAAATTCAATGCACAAGAATATCATCACCTCCCAAATATTTTAGATGCTTTATATCTATCCAATTGGCACTTATCCCCATTCTCCACAAGCTGATCACAGAGTGCTTGCAACAATTGAAGGGTATCCACCTGAAAGCAAATAAATAAATAAATAAATAAATAAAAACATAGCAATCATCGAGGAGGAGCACGAGGTTGAAATCTTGGCGAGAAGGAACGCTAAGAGGAGGACGTGATGGGGTATAATAAAAACTGAGCCCTAGATGAGTTTTTATTGAACCATGAAGAAAAATGTCAGTTCCATATTGGTCTAAACCAAAAATTTTTGGGCTCAAATCCAACGTGGCAACTTTGTTTTTCTTCACTTTCCATTTGGTGATTTGCAAACCAAACATCAGATAGTGAAGAAAAATGTAAAAAAAACCCTGTGTCAGTTTTCTTTCCTTCACTTTCTATGTTTTTTTTACCAACCAAACAGCCCCTAAAAGGAAACATGATTCTTCATTAGAAATTTTCACAGAAAATTAGCAGGAAACTCGATAATCAAAGGGAAAAGGAAGGATATTCTAACATGAATCTTAATAACTCAAATTCAAGATTACATTCTCGCTTGAGGTGATGAAGAGAGCACACTCCCAGATCCAAACCTTAACCCTAATTTGATTCGAGCAAGGGAATTTAATGCGGGTTTTGCGATAACAATGGAGCTCTTTGATGATGAATTTATTCAAGAATATGGATTCAATAACAAAAGAATTGATGGTTCCTTTTTAATAAATTTTCAAAGAAACCATTCTATCATTTCGATGAAAGATGTACCAAAAAATATATCTCACAGCAAAACTCCCTTGCTAAGGTACAATGTAAAATGATACTTTGT
This sequence comes from Asparagus setaceus, assembly GCA_012295165.1. Lineage (NCBI taxonomy): Eukaryota > Viridiplantae > Streptophyta > Magnoliopsida > Asparagales > Asparagaceae > Asparagus > Asparagus setaceus. Next base: position 22,331,785 of record CM022706.1, read on the forward strand.
TGTAGTCTATACTTTTGGAGTTGGGAGTATAGACTATTTTTGAACAACCACAGCAATGGAAGCAGGATGGAACTCTAGTTATTAGAGTTTCATTCTTTTATTTCTCAAAAAAAAAAAACTCGCTTGCTAAGGAAATTTATTTCAAGAAATAGATCAAAACCAGTTCTATCGAAAGCACTCTTGGGAAAAGATCTAATTTATTGAAACCCTAGAAATTGAACAAAAATAACCAATTTGTACAAAGTTATCGGATCGACTAATAAGTAATTTAAGAGAACTTAAAGAATGAGATGGATCACTTACCAATGCTCTTCCCTTGTTTGAACCCTTTGACAAACAATGGACTCGATTTTAGGGTTTTAACAAATAATTATTAATAATGATATAATTAAAAATTATAATAAAAAATTGAGAGGGTAAAAGAGAAAATTATTAATAATTATATAATTGAAAATTATAAAAAAATATTGAGAGGGAAAAGAGGAAATCAAAAGTTTTGATATGGATATTCACTTTTATAAATAATATAGATATAGATTTTAGTTTTACGGCTATACATGACTTTAGAGGGTACATTTGATTCGATAAACATAATTATCTTTTATAGTTTCACCATCTTGATATAAATTTGGAGTTTTATTTCGCCATTTGGGTTCAGCTTCGGAACTATGTATGAAAAGTACTCTAACCTATCATGAGCGGGAGTTTTTATTTTTTAATAAGGGCCATTTCTTCGCAAGCTCAGCGTAAATCTAGATCTTAATCGGCCCAATAAAGCCCAATAACTAAACCCCACAATAAACCTATACCTGCGGCTGCCGGTCAACTCACCACTCACCTCTTCCTATAAACACCAAAAACCCTTTCCCCCAACCCCAACAAGATCCCAAAAATCAAAACAAAACCCAAAAATCCCAAAAAGAAAAAAATCCCAAAAGATGAGACTTTTAACTCACAACATGCTGGCAAGCAACATCAAGGGCGTAACCAACGGCTTCCCCCTCAAGATCGAGGCCCATCAATCCGCCGCCAGGGAAGCCGACTTCAACGCCGACTTCCTCCGCAACGTTTTCCCCAAGATCGACTGGCCCGCCCTCGTCTCCGCCGCCAAAACCCTGGGCTACGGCGATCTCCCCGAGGAGGCTGAGCCCTCGATGCTGGAGTCTGACGAGTTTCTTCGCCGATTTCATCACGCGCTGCTCGAGATCCACGTCGAGGAGGGGGCCCTGGTTTGTCCTGAGACTGGGAGGAGGTTTCCTGTGAACAAGGGGATTCCTAATATGCTGCTTCATGAGGATGAGGTCTGATTTTGTGGGGGGTTTAGGGTTTTGTGATTTGGGGGGTGTTTTGGGTCTGATTTAGATGGGATTTTGATGTTGCTTGTGTTTCTTACTTTGTTTTCGGTAATGAGGTGTTATTAGTAGATTATTCCCAGATTTTTTGTTGTGATGCTCTTGAGTTGATTCGCAAGAAAATTGTGGAAATGTTCATGATTTGCTGGTGTTTTTTTGTTGTGAAGATGCTCATTGTGTATCATATGCATGTAAGCTGTTTATCTATAGTCGTGACAAATGAGTGTAACATAAGTATGCCGTTTATTTGCTAACAAAATAGAACGAGAGTGGTAAATATCTACATTGTTATAATACAACGCGTACATTTTCAATTAACCTTTCAATCTATGGTCTCTCAATGAACAATAAGATCCAAGCATTTGGTGTTATGCACGGAGGGCAAATATTATTCTCAAAAAAAAAAAAAATTTAAGTTGTTTTCGCCAAAAATCTTAAATCCTGGATATCAAAGATGTTTTTGGTCAGAATTGGGATATTTCTCTTCCATTTCTTGGTAGGTTTTTTGACGGAGGTTAGCTAATCCTCGTACGTATGGTAAGTTACGATGTAGCACATGAATCAGATTTTACAAGTTTAAGGATTTTAGCATGGTTCTACAAGGGGCATGAACTCATGACAAAATGAACTCATGACGAGATTCAGAGCCTTCCCAATTTGTTGGTAGTAGGTAATAATAGAAATCCTACTTGCTTTCATCTTATCGATTGAAATAGAAATCGACAGTAAAGTTTTGGGTTATTGGACCATCTCCGATTTCCATATAATTGGAGAGGATCTCTATCCCATGACGAGAATAAAAGGATAAATTGCGACAAACTTTTGAGCTGATTCTCTAAATACATTTTGATTCAATAGAACAAAATATATATGTTATCGATTAATTGGGGGCGGGGTGCAAACTTGTTACATAAATTTGCATATATTGCTGCACCATCTTCTACTGATCACAACAGAACAAAATTTGCATGTGCAACAATATACATGAACACAAATAAATTGACCCTTTCCTGATCAATTGCTCTACAACCAAACTAGTATGCCTGATCTTTTCTGTACTATAAACTCCCCTCTCTCTCCAACCGAAAATTCTTCCAATTTCTTTCTATCATTTGCCATTATCAAGTCCATCATCATCACATTGAGGTGGCACTCCAAATACCCAATCAAGTACATTCAAGTACTTGGAACGAAATACTTCTCTTTCTCGTGCATAACAGTGCATGATGATGGATGTCGCTATGCTAAACACAACAACATCTGCTCGTTTTAATTGGGATGCCTGCGGACACAAGCCGGCATCTGACATGCATGTGAAGAAGCTCTCAATGGCACGTGCAAAGCAATAAAGAGATATCTCAATTCTCCTGCTCTTCTTCTCAATTGCTAATGCCAATCCTGTAGGGAACTGTTATTGAATAATTGCTTAGTTTTTGCAAAAGGCTTGGAATGAGTTGAAATATGATCATAGAGTTATGAGGTAGCTTCTTACGGTTCCCATTGCAACCATTGGAATGTTGCATCGCTGAAGGAGTCTGAAAAGTAGGCAAGTCCAAGCCCTGGGATATATGATAGCGTTAGCATTAAATCTCTTTACATTTTCAGTGTTTGATTCTTTTATTGTAGATTGCAAGAAGTTGAGTCTAATTTATTCAAGCAGCAAAAGAATTTGTGGTATGTGCTTTGGTAGTTTACCAGAAGCTCAAATGAGGAACCCTTCTCTTTGAGCCTTTGGTCTTATCTGTCCACTGGGAAAATGCAGGAAAGTAATTTTAGGCATTTACTACATTTTCTTCATACACCTGATTAAATCAATGCACAACTAAGTTGCATGGAAACGGGTACGGAACTGGTACGGGTGCGGGTACGGGTATGGGACACGGCAAAACTGTAAATTGTAGGCTAAGGGGACACGGCTACATATATATATTGAATTAATAATGTACATGAGATAATTTTTTTCGCTTCATGTGTCACTAGAATTAAAATTCTGATCACATTTTTAAGTTTCTTTTATCATATTGATTATCATAAATTGGAAACTACTCTTTTTTTACTAGACATCCAAACGACCCATTAACTATATAGTTTTTAACTTGGGTATGGACTGAAACGAACCCGACCCATATCTAACTAGTTTCAAGAAACGGATGTGAAGTGTAAGCTATACGTCCAAGAAGTCTTTGACAAGTGTTTTAAATTAACACAGATATCGTATAATTGAGTACATGTTGTAATAAATGCATGAATATATTCAAGAAGTGTCCATGAAGTTTGGGTTCGAGAAAGTGTCGGATACGTGTCCGGTACGGGTACGGCTTCATTATAGAAGTACCCGGGTAACATAGATGCACAAGGACATAAACACGATGAACACCCTTGAATGCTTGTGAGCAATATGGTTTGATATGTTGACATTGGGAAAGTTCTTTACTCTTTGATTATAGATGTGGATAAAAAAAGTTATTTTGGTTTTTATTTTTTATATTTTCCTCCCTTCTGTCTTTTTGGAAGAAGGCTGTGGCTCCAGTGAAAAGGAAATTTGCACCTATATTTAGCCATTGTTCTTACAGCCTATCTACAGAGATTCAGCACCAAAAGCATACTTCGATGGAGTCATGAACCTGGATATGCTCCAGCTCATGTATATGTGAGAGTAAATGATGGCATCTTTCCCTATTTTTATATGCAACTTATCTCATCTTAAGGAGCTCCCTTATAGATGAAAAGCCTGGCCACAGGGATGGTGATAGGAGACACTTCATGTTCACCATGTGGAATATACAAGAATATTTGAAGGATAGTAAAATTTATAACCCATAATGAAGTTTACTTGGAGAATTTTATGCTGAACGGAAAAACTTTTAAAAGTTGACTTAGTTCAGAATGATTTTCTGCCACAACTCGGGAAACAGATTTGTGAAGGCCAGAAAAGGGAAATCAGAAGAGTTAAAAAAAAATTCAAATCGATATGGCATGGCAGGAGATGCATCAAAAGCATCCACTATATAGTATTTCCAATTTCTAACTGATAGTAAGCTTGATAGAGTTTTTCGTAATGCCTAGCATGAATATAATTGGTTTTCCTTATGATGGAACAATTAAGCACATGTATTGCTTTGAATAATAGCACATGTATGTTATAAAGTTGAATTATTGCATTAACCAAGAGGTACGAAAGAGATAGATGAGAACCAATAACTAACCAGGCAGACGCACAATATACTGAGAGAAATAAGCTAGATCTTGCGGTACCCAGGAGACTCTTCCCTAAAATTGTATAAAGCCTGTGCAAATAGGCCAGAAATACATGACATCAAGCACAGTCAGTAAAAAAAAAACAGTTAGCAGATAGTCTATAGCAAGAAACAAGTTCCAAAGAAGTTTTTCTATAGCAAGGAACAAGTGCCAAAGAAGTTTTTCAGGAAAAAAAATTTCTAGTACACATTTCATGAATTAAACATATCACACTGGAAGAAATCATGATCCCAGTTCCTCTATACAGTAATATTGAATAAATGTGTGCGTCATGCAAATTGGATGATATAATTGACAAGTTCAGCATATACTGTATACGAACCCAAAATCTATTTTCTTGATATAACAGAATATAGTTTCCATCTGTTAAACATGGTAGCAAGAAAATATAATGAAATCATCAAATTAAATCAAATATCAGCTGTTGCCTTATGGGGATTGACATTTGAAAGCATGAACAATCAGCCAAAGTGTCATTCGAGAAATAGTGCTCTTGACAAGAAGATGAGAGGACCTCCTAATATTAAAAATAAATGGTTGATACCAGTAAGTAAATTTACCAGAAGAATCAGCACAGCTGTAGTAGTTACAGCTTATTAGAGAAAGAAGAAAAATGAATAATTAATTCCTCTAGAAACAATAAAGGACACAGCACAGAGAGGTTAGCTGCCATTTTCATCCTGAACTAAGGGCAAAGCACTGGTAGAGGTTCAGACTAGTGTACTATATGTTAACAAGCAGGGTCAGGAATCAAGATGAAAAGGAAATTGGAAATTTCAGATGTTGGAAAAAATTCACGGAACATAAAAAACTAGCCTGTAAAAGGTACTAAATTGGTGAGAGAAAAAAAATCTAAACAAGTTTCATATGGGGATGCCCTTACTCTACTGCCTTGTGCGTAGTGGTTTAAAATGAATTGAGTACGTATGATCAAAAGGGAGTTCTGTTTGTAGTGTCTCAAATCAGTCAAGTAACTGAATAAGCGCAACCCGTCAAAATGCAAGTGCATGACTCCACTGAGGTCAACCTTTAAAGAGAGAAAAAAACATCTACTCTGTATCAGCTGATTTGATTAGGTATTTATATGTTTCTTTGAACCCAAATTAATCGTTGTTAAAAACCAAATCACTAAATCATTATTTTGTAAAACCCCAACAAAATTGATTATTTTTATGGAACAGCAGACATTTCTAAAAGAATAAGATGTATCATGTAACAGAAGATCAATAAGATGTACCATGTAACAAAAGATCATGCTAATCTGTTCATTAAGGAAATACTAATGAGAACTTCTTATTAGTTCCTACCCTTAAAGACTTGAGTAGCAATAATGGGGATGAGTAGTCAATACCTTTTCAACAGACCTTGACGGTGAACTATTAATGCAGGGACTAAATATACTGGAAGATAAACAGGCAACGCTCTTCCGTATGCTTGAAGAAGGAAAGAAAAAAAATGGCCAGAACATGATTGATTGCCATGAATTATCTGCAGAAAGAAATGCATTAGGTGTTTGACGGCAGTCACTAAACAAGTTTTCCACAACATAACTTATAAATATAATATTTAACAATCTCATGTGATATTAGGAGCATCTTTCGCAGAAGATGTTAGAAGCCTCAATAGCATAATTACAGAAGCATCTGGAAAAGAAAGTTCAGAAGATTTACATCTAGGTTACACGGACACTTCGTATAGGCTCCCGTGTCTATGTCCAACTCCAACACTTCTTGGACACTTCTTGAATATCGCATATATTTTCAGACATGTACTCAATTATGTAACACAAGCTTTGGTTCAAAATACTTGTGATACACTTCTTGAATGTATATCATACACTTCACCTCAAATTTATGCTACTCATTGGACTCGGGACAGGTTTGTTTTAGCAGATACCTAGTTCATAAGTATGATTTTAAAGGGACGTTTGGGTATCTAGTTCAAAAGAGAGCGGTTTTTCACTTTATAATCTACTCGATAAACGAAACATAAAAATGGTATAAGGATTGTAGTTCTCATAACCTATGAATGCAAAAGAATATCGATCTCATGATGATTATTAATTTTACTATGTATGTATATAGCCATGTCCCCGTATCCTGACTTTTACAATTTTTTATTGTGTCCCGTATTCGCATCCGCATTCATGTCCGCACCCGCACCTGTATCCGTGTAACATAGAGTTACATACATTACTGGATTAATCAGGTGAAATTTACTGCAGAAGAAACCCAATAGAATTGCATAATTTCTTGGTGGAGGAACAGTATTGGATTAACTTCGAGCATACCTCAAGGAGGAAACTGGAATATGACTGTGTTTGCATGTGGTTTCGGTTTCGTGTGTGTGTGTGTGCGCGCGCGCGTGCATCTGTTTCATTTTTCTTTTCATTTTTTTTTTTTGTGTGGTAGTTTGGGGCGGTGGAGGGCATGGGGCAACAATTCTTCCCATAGGCAAGTAGACCCTAAAATAAAATTTAATGGGTACTACATTTATAAAGGGAGGGAGGGGGAAGAAAACATTTCTGCAAGCCTCTATAGTCTTCCACTAGGCGATTCCAAACGTATAGATTTAATACCAAATTCTCAGAGAACTTATTATCAAACTTTATGCAAAGCATGGCTCTACTGACAACTTACTGGATCAGATTTTTATCTCTTAGGTTAAGTAAGATCAAATTCAAAATTACAAATCGAATATGATACAGTAAGGTAAGAAATATATTGCACCACCACAATTATGAATGTAAACTAACCCTTTTCCATCAAAATATATCAGTTATGCACAGAACAAATTTAAATAAAGAAGACTCCATAGAAGAATAAACTATCAATGTAATATCAACCAAATAATAGGTGTGAAATTCCACATAGAGAAAATTATAGCCCTAAAAAGGTGATCATTATAAACCTAGGAAGCTAGAGGGAGGTCCTCCCCTTCAAAATTTAAGGCACTTGCATTTTAACAGAATAGAAGTGCTTGTATCGGATAGTTTGTGGTATATGTATCCTATGCTGGTCAACATGTCTTTTAAATGCACTTCTGGACATACATTTAGTAAATCCATTTAGAAAATGGATTTACATATAGAACTCACAATTTTTATGTGGTTCCACCCTAAAGACTGAGAAAACCAGTGATGCTCTAACCACAATTTAAATTTCAAATTACCTGGATTATTTTATCTTTCCCATCTTTTGTTAATAGATGAACAAGCAATTGCTTAAGTGAATGAGTTGCTTGAACTTGGTATAAATGAAACACAAATAAGAGACATACAGTACTTATTCATTCATTCATTCATGTGTCATCATCTAAGCATATTAGCTTTCCCTGACCAGTTTGTATATAAATGCACGGTCCTTGTAACAGAGTCCATTTTCACTCTCTTTTTTTCCCACTGACTCCAAGGAGCAATATGGTGAGAATACAAGAAAAACTCATTAACCTTTTCTATACTCTCCATGGAGAAGAAACTAACTTCAGGGATTATTTATACTTTCACCACTGAATAAACCACTGATACACAGATCATAGAAACAAAGTTAACCATATCGGACATCAGCACAAAAGAATATATATACCATCATCTTTGCAAACAAAAACAAAATGGAAAAAAAGGAGTACATACCGAACATGGTACTTTCATATTAGGGTCGAGTTTGACATCAACATCAATTGACCTGTAATATTTCTCTATCCCTTTCAAGTTGGTGAACGGAGTGTTGGTTGCAATATCTTTGACACCTTGTAAAATGACGGAATCCTTTCCACCATGTTTATTAAGAAATGACCGGTATGTGGATGGCAAACTGTCTTGCTTCAAAATGTAGGAAGACCTGCACAAGAGAGTAACCAAATACTTAATCGACATCTGTCATCATTACAATTAGAAATACCAAAAAGAAGAGATCAACTACATGAAAAATAAATAAAAAAGAAAAAGTTTTTATTGGTCAAGACTTTCAATAAGCCATTGAAGTTAAAATCTAGTCCAGTGTTATGCAACATATGTTTCAATTTTACACACCTCTATCTGTAATGTGAAAAATAATCAAGCTGGAATTCATTAAATACATGTGCTCATGGTAAGTTCTATACTGATAGTCACAAATGCAGAAGGGCAAATAGTTTTATCACAGTGTCTCCCAGAATGAGCATTACTATTTCAGCTCTTTCAATCACACTAAATACATGGCGTGTTATGCCACTTGAATAATATAAAAAAGATAAAGAAGATTCTATGATATTTAATTTCACGTTTCAGCACACTTAAAAATAGAACAAAAAAGGACAACCAATCTCATGAGTTAAGAGGAGCTAATCCTCAAAATCAGAGAACTAATTCAACTCTTCAAATGATAAGCATTAGAACCTCTCTTTGAAAAGAAAGGCTTGATAACCCTTTCAAGTCCAAAGACTCCAAACACCAATGGTGAAAAAACTAACAACTTTCTCTATAGTGATTAACAAATTGACCCTTCTTGACTTTATCCTTGGTAGGTTAAACAACTTACTCCTTCCTCCTCAACCAGTTGCACAGAAGGACTTGAAGATTGTCTTTATACACAGTAAAAATGACCTGAACTTTTGGAAGTGGTTATTTACATGGTATCAAGGCACGATCTTTCAAGAAGTCATGGGCTCAAGCCTCATCAATTTGAACTTAAAATATGTTTACTTGCCCATGTTTCTTAATTCTTATGCCTTTCCAAGAATGCAATAATCACATGACCCAACAGGCAGCTATTTATATGTGAAATTTCTGGAAGGTGGTTGGTTGATTAGTATTGATACTTCGAAGGTGAAGTACTTGTATTGAATACATACATGTACTTGCACAAAAAGTATATATATCAGGTAAGTATCCAACATTCAGGCATTCTCTACTACTTGATGAACATATTGGACACTTCTTAGATGCATGCTAAAATTTGCAACATATGTTGATATGTCGAAGATGTAACATAGGCACGTCCAACATATAAAGTTAAAATTCAACGTACAAAAAATGTTTTAAAAACTTTATTTTGTCTTTAGATGTAATACATTCATATAATTTGCTTAGTTCCTTAAACAAGAACACATGTAGCTTATTGACATCCACATGTATGATTTTATTAATCTAGTCTCCATGATGTATCAACATTAGTCTCTTCCTATCTAATCTATGGATGCAAATGAACAAACCCAGCCAGACATGATGTATCAACATTAGTCTCTTCCTATCTAATCTATGGATGCAAATGAACAAACCCAGCCAGTGGCGGAGCCATGAATTTATAAGAGTGGTGTCACAATATATGTAAAAGACAATATTACATAATTTCTCTCTCACATTAAATATAATCGGAACTATAATGAGATACAAAAAGTATATTTAACTAAATGTAATTACAATTGACCAATCGTTGCATAATAGCCTCTTTACAAATACTACTAAATATATCATTTTCAACGTAAATTACTAAGTTGTGGTTCATCTACTTAGTAATATTTTTTATTTTTAAAAAACCAATGCTAATTGTGTGATATACCAGATACTAAGTTGGATGCATGTGCATTACACGTAGTTAAATATCATGATTGTTTCTTTTAGGTTTGCTTTCTTACTATAACTTGGTTATGCATTGTTTCATTTAAATATCTTCTTGATGATGTAATCTTCTGTGCAAACTGTTATGCATTTATGTACCTTCACCTTTCATTTCTATATCTTGTTGTACCCTTAAATATTAATGACCAAGTATGGGACTGCAAGCAAATTACTAGTTAGTAAGGAGTTTATTAATTCTATATTTCTAAGAAATTTACTTTTAATGCATCATATGTTTTGTTTATGCATCCATTGTTTGTCATGTTCATAGACTCGGGACAATTAACATTCATGTGGTAGAACAAAGACATTACAATCACATTTTAGATTTTTTACTCTATAGACGTGTAACTTTTCAATAGGTAATTTTTAAGTTCAAGGGGTTTTCTTATTTATAAAGCTCAAGAGGTTTTGTTCAAAACCCCCCAAAGTTCAGGGTGGTTTGTAAAATTTTAGCCTAAAGGTTCTCATTGCTCTTTAATGTAAAGTATAATTTTGACATTTGGTTATACTCTTTAATTCGGGTTATGAGAATTTTCAATAGTTTAAGAGGTATATGTTGAAAGTTCAGAGCTGTTCTTATCATAGCAATCGGGAACGTGGTACGCTATAGCGAATCACGACCCGGGTTCAATCGTCCCAGATTCGCATGGAACACGACCCGATTCACCAAATCCAACGACTTGATTAGACTTCAAACCAATTAAAATTTTGAAAAAAATTAATTCTTTTTAAAAGAATAAGCAACAAAAACATGAGAAATTAAGCAAATAAAGTATGCATTATCTTAATTGCAACATGATTCTCAAGGTTCCTTTACCATTACTGATATCAACCAGCATTTAAGAACCAAACCTAAAACATACCCCGTTCCCTAGCGTACCATATAAGCCTACCCCTCGTACCCGAATCCTAATGAGTGGTGTACCACGTTCCCGTACCCGTCCTGTGAACCGAAATGAATCAGGTTCTATGCAACTATGGTTCTTATTATCTTTCAAAGTTTAGAGGTGTTTTGTGAACTTTTACCTTTCTATAAAAGCCAAAATTCAAGGGGGTGTGTGTGGGGAGGGGGTTATGTGAAATTAACATAAGAGGGTGGTGTCAAGGTGATGTGAAATTAACATAAGAGGGTGGTGTCACTTGACACCACCCTCATATGAGTAGCTCCGCCCCTGTACACAGCGACCCACCTACCCATGCACATACGCATGCACGCTTACACATATATATTACATAAGGAGAGATTAGATGTGGGTCTTTTAGGTAACTTTGGAGCCAAAAAAAATTGTTGGAATTTGATATTGGAACATCCATTTTCTAATTTAATTGAAGTCGATCTGCTTCATTTTAAAGTATAAACCAAAATTTAATTGTTTCTAAGTTATCCTTTCCCATACATCAAATAGTATAGAATAAATAATTGAAAATGGTCTTGCATTGATCTATACTTTAGAGCATAAAAAATATTGATCGAGATGTTTGATCTTAATTTGTTAAGTCTCAAGCATTCTAGATATTAGATTAACCAACTCAAATTGTAGATCATTATTTTTGCCTTTTTGATTGATGTGGAAAAAATCATAACAAGTTTGATATTATTTTTTTTTCCCTTTTAGCCAAGAAGTGTATGACAAGTGTTTTAAATTAAAACATATATCATGTAACCGGGACATGTCTACACAAATGTATGCATATATCCCAGGAGTATCAATGAAGTTTAGGTACGGGTACTTTCCGGTATGTATCCGGTACGAGTATGGCTTCATGATAGAAGTACCCAAGTAACATAGCTTTTAGGTATTTAAATTATACAAGTCAACTTGAAATGAATGTACCTTTCATATGAATTGCTAAACGATAAATTTGAATGATTTGGTTTCAAACCTTACCAAAAGTAACCAAGTCCATGTCTCTATACACATTTGTTCTGCACCAGTGTCCTAGTTTTTCAAAATTTGCATCGTCATGTTCATAGAGTTTTCACATCATATCCACATATCTTTGCATGCTTCACAGGTGAATAGTGGTGATTTAGTTAAGCTGTAGGTAAATGGGTGATGTGGGGGTTGGAGGGGAGGAGGGAGGGTTGTTAATTTCTTGATAGAAAAAAATTAATCCATAATCTCTCACTTTAAACTTTTCGGTAAAGTGGCTATCCAACAATACTAAATATTCAAAAAGAAACATGAGAAATCATTAGTTATCTCTTGTCTAAACATACTCTTCCCGGATGTACTTCCCATAATGAATATAATAATATACAACTATGCGCACTGCTCCAGCATATCATATACACTGATATCATTAGTTTAAGCTTCGAAAATGTGCATGTCAACTCACTCTGTCTTCAACTTTCATCCGTGAAGAATATTTTTAAATGTTTCACATTAAGAATGCTCTCAAACATAATCTAGAAAACAGTATAGAAGAAATAGATTTAAGCAAATAGAAAATTCAGTTGATCTTGAAAATGATGAAATCTATAGCTCATTAATAGTTGCTACATCACTTAGATTTGCTTAAAATAGATTCAGTTATTATGAAAGATTAAAATATGTAATAGATTAATAGTCTAATAGTAATACAAAGCAATTTTGGCTTTATAACAAAAAATAAATGTGAAGAAAGACGTACAATATTTGTGAAGAGGAGAGACACATAAGGAATAAATCACCATGCGACCAAGTCAAAGGTTTACAAGTTTTTCCGAATCTTTTGCTCTTTATCCCACAGCGTGATGCTAGAACAGCAGCACGCATAAGAATGTAGATGGCTAGGCTTGTATGTTGTGTGTTCGGTCCTGTCAAGAGCATCGACGGACCCGCAATTAACCCCGCAAGTAGTGATCTCCAGCCTGCGGTCCTAAAGAAAACATAGGACATATTTCTTGGGCACTAAAAATCAAAGATAAGAGTGTAAATTGCTCAAAAATAAAAGAAGAAATGAAAACATGCATCTATCTATATTTAATTATCGACAACTATCTGAAATCCTTGAACAGAAATTAATACTGTGTTCTTGTGGTGATTACATATTGTGTTGATCCTCATGCAATAGTGCAAACTTCTATGCTACATCAAAGTTTCTGCTAGATCAAACATAACATCTAGATCAACTTACATTATGAGGATATAACATAATGATGTGATTTCAGAATCCGGTTCTATCTAATTACTCACCACTAATCCATTGGTCTTACGAGGTTAAACAACATAAGCGGTGATTCCGGTGAATATTTTCATGCCAAAGGCATACACTTGCTAATAATACTGATAACCAGTCAATAAAAATTTGATCAAATTCTTTCATGGAACATTCTCCAGTCTGAGTGTTGTATGCCCATTTCATTGGGTAAAGGCTTGGACACTGATGTGGTTAACGTACAACAACAACAACAAAGCCTGTATGCCAAATTTTTAGAGTCAGCTACATAAGTCATATTCTTCCATTCACTTATATATAACAGGTCATCTCTTCTATTAAGTTAAATATTATCATATCCTTCTTAATTGCTTCTACTCAAGTTCTTTTAGGTATGCTTCAAATACTCTTTGCCCTTATTAACTATAATCTTATCACTTCTCTAGCACCAAATGGCCTCTATTGAACATGACCAAACCATTAAATCCTCACACAGATGCACTAAAAAGAAACCTTTAGCAAATGTAAATATCAACAACTCATCGTAATTAACCAAAAATCAATACTTTTTGTGGCCTCCAACAGCAGCAATGAGCTCATCCACTGAAACAAAAGTTCCAGCAAAAGTTCCAAGAAACAATCCATATCTCACTGTCTCCTTCACCGCGATCGCCACCGCCTCCGAATTCGTCAGTGCCCCTACCTTTCTCAAATTCCTATTAACCAAAGGGGAAAAAAAAGTTAAAAAAAAAATAAAAAATGCAACTTTTTCGCTTATACCGCCCTCAGCTTTACCCAATTCAAGATAAACTGAACTCACCTGCGGCTCTTTAATCGAGCAAGAATCGAGAAGAGAGCGAGCCCGCCCTTAAGCCCTGCGCCGATCGCAAAACCCTTGCCGGCGGCCTCTAGGCACCGGCGAAGTCTCCGCCACTTCTCCGCCTCTGATCTCAGATCGGCGCACGACAACTGATGCGTGCCGCCGTTCTCCGGCGACTTGACGGCGGCGGCGGCGGCGGCGGCTGAGGGCGGAGACATTACGAGGAGAGAGAAAGAGAATGTCCCCAATCCGAGGAGATTGATAGAGGGGGAGTTTTTAAATATCGCAGGAAAGTTTTTGCAGGACCTGTAACTACGACAAATTAAGCAGTAATTATGCAGTAAAGTATGAAATTTTCACTTACTTTGCATATAACCACTTCGCACTTTTGGCATTTATTTCTAGAAACCACCTTAATAATAGGGGGTAATTATACGAAAACCACCTTTCATTTTTAATTTATACATAAATCACCTTAAAAGTTGGATTTTGTTGCAATCAACCACTTCCTAGTCAAATTTTCACTAAAAACTAAAAATAAGCTTTAAAAATTCAACTTTAAGGAATGTGAGTTGTATCCTAATAAGCTCCAAGTGCTAAAAAAATGTGTCATGTACATTGAATGTGAGTTTTTTAAGGGTAATTTTGGGTTTTAAATGAAAATTTTGACTGGGAGGTGGTTGATTGCAATAAAAACCAACTTTAAAGGTGGTTTATGCATAAATTGAAAATAAAAGGTGGTTTTCGTATAATTACCCTATTTTTAAGATGGTTTCTAAGAAAAAAACCCTTTATTGTTTTTGCACCCAGTTCAGTTTTATTCTATTTTTTATTTTGTATTGTGCCTTTTTTAATGCAGATTGTAACAGGTATCTGCTGAGCACTGCAAGTCAGCAACCTCCTGGTCGATGGATGTTCTTTCATTCATTAATGACAAACTTTATTTTTATTTTGACTGAATTGCACTTAAATACCTATAGCTTTGAGAATTTTTTTTAAAAAAGACCACTTTTTAAAAAATATTAGCAAAATTGACTGTTTCACATAATAATTAGCAAAATCGACCTCTTAATGGCCAGATTGATTTTATAAGAAATTATCTTTAAAATACACTAGACTAATAGTAAATGGGTGCACTTAAATACAGAAAGTGATTTATTTGGTCAAAAAGAGACCGATTTTGTAAAAAATTATCGAAGTTGCACTTAAATACCGAAAGTGCTTTCTTTGGCACTATTTTCTCTCTATTTTTCTTGACAAACCGTTTTGTGGGATTTGGATCCTCTTTAATGATATCGTGAAGGAACCATTTCCTCAATCATAATCGTTCAATAATATGTAAATGGTTGTAGTTCATTCATCTTATAGTTGACATCATACTTTTCTAAAATTAACTTATTCTTATTTTTCACTCCGAGAAATCTTAATCGTATATTAGACTATTATGATTTTTTTTTTCTTTTTTTCTTTTTTTTTTTAATATATACGAAGTAAACTAGGAACTGACAGTCGGTTCAGACCAAAGTTCAACAAATACAGTCAGCTAGCCCTTGTTCACTACTCTTCAGTTGGTTCACTCCAAGTTGATAGCAACTTTTTATTCACAAGCATCAAATATGACAAGTTTACCCCTCGTATTTAAAGCGCGCAAAAAAGTTAGTAAAGATTGCATCCACCTGCCATATTAATAACTGGCCTGCAGCTGTCTACATCATTTATAGAATTAATCGCAAACTTTTATAGACTTCATCCACACGAGAAAACAACCGACTGCAGCTCTCTTGTTTCTCTTTGGAATCATCTAAAATGCTTTTCTTTGTCTGTGATGGATTGATTGATTCAGGCTTATTGATCACATACATAGATATCAATACAGAAAGTGAAACATGATAAAATTCATAGGGTTAATTGCTAACAGACCATAGATAGTATCACCCAATTACTAATAGATCCTCTGTAGTATCACCCAACTGGGAATAGACCATACAGTTCTATTTATGGCAAACAGACCCCTTGTAGTATTGGCTCAGCATGAACACACTCCCTTAGCGAACTTTTTCAACTCTTTTAAAAGCCAAAAAAAATTAGTAATTGGTGGTCTATTATCACGAATGGAACTATAGGGGATCTATCCGCCTCCTTAACCCTATAACATATAATATACACATACATATATAGGGAGATTTTAATACTTTCAGGGTATCTAAGCTAATTTACTACAAATGCACTCAAATATAGAATAAAAATTAATGCATTCATAGTAAACTAGAAGTTGCTCCTATTAAGGATCAAATGAGAGAGAATTGACTAATTTAATTTGGACACGTATAACGAAGATCTCTTAGTGCATCGGTTAGGAAAAATGATAATATTATAGGTTAATGGGACACAAAGACTTAAGAGGACTTTGTTGAAAGCAATTTAAAAGGATCTGATAATATTTAACTTAAAAGAGGAGATGATCCATAATAGAACAGAATAAAAGAATATGATTCATGTATCAATCCCAAACATTTCAAATAAAAGCTTAGTTATTGTTGTTGTAGAGTATCTAAGCTAATTATGTGTACGTGAAACTATAATTTGATTATGTTCCATTCCTATTGATCTACATGTGATTGAAGTTCTAAAAAAAATAAAAAAATATTATGTACATTCTGCATTTATACAAGTCCGTAGACAGAATTTGCGTAGGGTACATGTATTGGCGATGCAAAGTAGCTGGATGTGTGGTATGATCTCAGCACAGAAATCAATTTATCTTCTAACTCCCAACTCCTCATATGTTCCCCATTCGGATAGAATTAAAAGCCCAATTCTCTCTGCAGGTCATACAAAACCTATCAAATTTGGTGGCTTCATTAACCTTTTTATAGTTAATGACTATCCTCGCATTTCCTCTCTTTTGCTCAGCATGGTTTCTTACCATGAAGGCAAGAGAAGAATGATTCGATTCTGTTTTTTGAATCAAATTGAGTTTGAATAGCTTTGTTATTTGCGTTTTAAACTCTTTTCTATCTTCAAGGTTAGCCGTTATAGGGTTAATCCTGATATTTTTCCCTTTGCACTCATCCTTTAATTGAATTATATAATATTTAAAGCTTTTATCAAAATATAACAAGAAATTAACACTGTATAATGATGATGACATTCGGATAGAATTAACGGCCCAATTCTCTATGCAAGTCACGCAGAAATGGTCCTCCAAATTTATGAAGATGTCGACATGAATGACCCTGATCATTCACCGACAGGCGAAGTCAAAACTCATAATTTGCAGAACTAAAATGATTTGACATCAAACAAAACTTGGGCCAACTGCGTGTACGGGTGTGAAGCAGGTTTAGGTGAATCAATTTGGACACAAATTTTCTGACTCTCCGCTCTTCTGTTGCTTTCTCACCCTTGGCATTTATGAAGGGGAAAGACCCGTACTTTGTGATTTGTACATAATAAACAGAAAATAATTGATCAACCACCTCACATAATATATCAAACAAATTAGATGAAAGATTTAAGGAAGACCCACTAATAAGGAGAATAAAAAAGTTAATCAGAGAATCACATTCTACCATATACGGAACCAAAGAGCTAATTATATAATCAAGGAGTTAATTAGAAGAGAGATGTCATAGACTCCGCAACCATTTATGTATATATGTTCTGGCCATGGGTTCATTCTAAATCTGAAGTTGCTTCATCCATCTAACAATGCACACCTATAATTAATTTAATGGTTCCTCAATTATTTTACAGTTCAGAGAATCCTAATCCATTTGCCACTAGCAAAGAAATCAATTAGATTAGATGAAAAAGTTTAGGTATTAATGAACCCCACAAATCATCTTAATCTCTAAGGATTAAGGAAAGTAAGAGGAAAGGATTTATTATCCTCCTACGAGAAGAATAGGCTGTCGCTTGTGAAAGAGATTTTTCCATGTTCTTTCTTTTATCTAGTATAATATAATATAACAAGTAGGCAACTGCAGCTCTACATTCATACAAGTCCTGGCTATTTCTTCAGAATTTTATAAAACATAAGAATGATACTCATCAAAGGATTTTGTTGATTTCATCATACGTACTTATATTACATAAAGCCTTAAAGCATGCCAATGAAGTTGCTCATTGTCATTCATGAAAATTACTGATACCTGATCGCTGTTCCTTCATTGTAATACTAAATACAATGTGAAACTATGTCAAACACAGTGAAGCTCTGAACTTGACAAAAGAAAACCTAACAGTAAATGTTCTGGAACTGTAAAAGGCGCCATGGAAGTCAATAATACTGTCATTAACACAAACTAGATAATCAGGCGCAAACTCTTTACACGATACTAGCGCAATTTTAGTCATTCCTGTCACTCCTTACACAACATATCCAATACAGCACATCGAATAGATCTCTAGCTTTATATACATTAAACTTCACGTCCTGATCTCCATATAATTAGTAAGGTAAACACAAAGAAACAAATATTTTAGCTGAGATATTTACAGAGAACACATGATCAATAAATTTCAAAGGTCATCCTCATCATACAGCAGGCACGTAGCTGTCATCGTACATAAGCTCTTCCAGCCCAGTCATAAGATCTGCGTCTTCAGCCTCCTCCACATTGTTCATAACTCCTTCCTGCACCAATGTTTAGTAAAACTTTCAACCAACCTTTGCATATAAGCAGAAACAATCAAATAGCACCAACGAGCCTATCCGAAGATTATTATCAAACAACAGAAGAAACTATAGCGATGGCTATTACTGTTGGTCTACAAAGCTATGCTCATGCTTAGGCGTTTATTAGTGTCTTTAACATGTCCAGTTATTGTCTCTTTCCTACAAGCTCGACCATCTTGTTACCTATTTTAGAATCATTCAGAAATGTTCCTTAAATATAGAGTCTATATCAAAACTTGTTACATTCATTATGATGTTGCAAGAGATTGATATTCACAAACAAGGGGTGATTGCATTTCCAAAACAAGGGACACTAGACATCCTCAATTGATTAATTTGGTCGTTCACATGGACTTTACTGTCTCGAATACATCGAATGTTAAGGGTCAATAAGGACACAGATAAATTGAAGCAGTAAAAACATGATCTCGTTCCAGTACAAATTGTAGGATAGGAACCAAAACTTATTAATGCCGTAGATCATGCATCAACTATGGATCTAATAGATAGGTAAAATCATTCTACGTGGATCTTGAAAGATCCAAAATGTTGGCTCAATAACTCACAAATGAGATGCAATACATAAAAGAACTCATCTTTATATAGTAAGTGTTCCTGTGGAGGATATATCCTTTTCTCCTATATCCTTGTCCATTCTGTATATTAATTGAGTAACGTTTACTTGTTTGTTATGAATATAGGTTGCATCGGGGTCCAGCTTCCAGAGTAACTGGATCCAGGTTTCAATCCCCTAGATATGTATCCACTAGGTTCCGACACAATAGCTGGTTATTGCAATGGGTGACTCAACATAATTTTTAAACTTAGGAAATGCTTAAGTGGCCAACCTTACAGCAATTCAATCTTTTATCATCTCACCAAATTACCATACCAGTCGTAGCAATTTAACCTTGCTAATTAGGTGGGTTAGCAAGTAGCAACATATTTTCTTATTCATCAAAAGTCCAATGGCAGCGTTGTATCTCAGTATAACCACTACCCATTCTGCAAAACTGGTGAACTTTTAAGGCAGATTAGTTCTAGGAGATTAGTTCTAGGAGATTCTCTGTTCATTGTGCTACCAACCAAATGTCAACCTTCATTGAACATCCTAAAAGTTGGCACTTGATGCACCTACAAGCCCAACAGACAAGCAGCACGCAGAAAAAAGTCAAAACATAAGATTGAATTAACTAATTTTTCATTTCAAAGAGATGATCACTACTGTAAAGATTTAAAGGTCCAATCCTAATAATGAAAATTCAAGCTATTTGTAAAGAATAGGGGACTACCTTGGGTTCCTGTAGTTTGGTGACAACAGTCTGAAGCCTTCTATACTGATCTCTTGCTTCTGGATACTGAACCATGGATTTCACCCTTGCAAGTGCTTTCTCCAGCCTGGCCTCAGTCTGCTTTCTGCCTTCTTTCAAGAAATCATAGTCATCCTCTTTTGAAGGTTTGTTCTGCACGCTAGGACCCTCAATCAGCCCTTCTGACCGGAAACCACGCAACCCACTTCCTTTCCTCCTCCAGCGCAGTATAGCTTTCTCCACGACTAATACAGTCCAAACAATTTTTTTGTAATGTTTCCTCACTTGGTGACCTCGTACATGTGCCTTGTTGGGAATAGAAAATATTTAAGAGTTTTGAGGGGAGAAAAGAACTATGCACGCCCTTAAAGAGTTAAAAGCAATAAATAAATACATCTGATACAAACCTAAGAATGGAACAAGTATATAAATGGATAGGTCAAATAACAGAATCCTTAAATTCAATTGCGAAAGAAAATATATCAATTACTTGAAGCTTCTCAATCACTACCTTTAACACGCTTACAGCATTATCGAGATTTATCTATGAAAGGCCTAATATAGTCTTTTTAAACTAATCAGCTATAATATGTAAGCTTGCCGAAGTCTGTCTAAAAGAGAAATGCTGCATAGTGCATTTATTATTTCTGAATGAGAGAAACAACAACTAAGGTAACATGAACTTGGGACCTATATATATATATATATATATATATATATATATATATATATATATATATATATAGAGAGAGAGAGAGAGAGAGAGAGAGAGAGATCTTGTGAGCATATCCTCTGATTATCCCTTAAGCTAGATATATGACTCTGGTGACAGTCATACAGCTAATAATTCATAATGATAATCTTCAAAAACTACAATGGAAGGATAAATATAACTTTTGCCTTTTAAATAGAATGTTCCAAAATTTTATGTCTTATCATTGTATCATGGATTCATAGAGAATATTAAGACAGCAAATGGGAAGCTTTTATGCAAATTCTGGCAGGCAAATATGAAGATATGTCAATAACAACACACCTGAATTTTAACTATCCTTTGCCGAATAATCAAGAACTCCTTTCTCCCTTTCCATCCACGGAACTTGTTCTGTATTCGAACTGCAGCAGCATGTACAGGCAAATCATGTTGCCCAGGTTTAGCTGCCTTGACTGAAAGGAGAGAAAGGGCTCGCTCATCCGACAATCCACATTTGTCATCGCCATACTCAATGAGTTTCTTTCTGTGGAATGATTGCACTCTAAAAACTTGATGTATGCGAGCTGCAGCTTGAGTAGCATTTCGAACAGCACTCAGAGAGTCCTTCAATGAAGGATCCCCGTCAAAAGGAGGCTGAATGGCAGCTTGTGCCGCACTGTCTCCCGTGCCTGTAACACCAGAAACTTCAGCCAAATCACCACCTTTTGAATCCTTCAGAGTGAGCGCAACCAGATGGCTAGTCAGAGAACATTCTGCCAGAAAACCAGCAATTCCTTTGTGCCCACTGGAAGAGGCTAAATCAGCTGGTGTCCTTCCACATGGAAATTCAGGAGATGGATCTGTTAATGCTCCAGTAGCAGCACCCAGCCCAGTGAGGGTAGCAATCATTTGCTCTCTGAAAAAATAAACAAAATCAGGGAAATCCCACGGTAGATAGCAGTGAAGATAGACAAGATATAGATGAGAAATACCTGCCATAAAATGCAGCCCAATGAAGGGCAGTCCACCCATGCACATCTCGAAAGTTGACACTAACACCAGCAGTTATTGTAGGTGTAATGGCCCAATCATACCCGAGGGCAGCTGCCAAATGAAGAACACCCTGCCCCTCATTGTCTAAGACACTGGGACCTTTACCATCTTCAGCTACTTTGTAAAGAAGCCACATATGCAGCTTATCTTTCAATCGCTTTTCAAGAAGCCAGTCACGAGTACTATCAGAGGGAACTTCTCTTTCATGGCGTGGTGTCAGCATATTGAACCATTCATCATCAACTTCTATCATCAGCGAATTTATTTCACTAATCAAATGTTGTTTTTCACTGATGAGTCTAGAGACAGGTTTAGGTTGCTCAGTGCCCAAAGACAATAACTTTTCAAGACGTTTGTAAAGATCCACTTCATTTACCATGCTGCCATAGAAATTTGACGTCTGCATAGGTCTAGTACTTTTATCTCGATATTCAAACTCTCTCACTTCGCTACAAGCTAATCTATTGGAGCATGTAATGTAGAAAGGGACCCTTCCAGCTTTATGCGGTGGGGCATGGCAGCACAGAGATCCATCAACTAAAATATCAGCAGGAACTTCAATTTCCCCAAACATACATGACCAGTTACATTTTTCTACATACTCTTTATTCTTCAAGAACGTTCCATAAATTAGAACCTGCCAAATGACCAGCTTAGAATCAAGACTGCACTGATTGTCTATGGCATAATTTGCAACAATATTATAACATCATCATTGTGGAGGCACCTTCTGAACATTAATGGCCAAATTCAAGAAAACACAAGTTTAAAATTTAGAAGCTCACATACCTTCGTCTCCAGGCCAGTGTAGGCCCAACTCGGAGAGAAGTCAACTATACTGAAAAGCTGCTCCTGGGAAATTGAGGGGCTAACCAAATATGAGTCTAGCTGCTCTTGATTGGACATGCTAGAAATATCACCATCACCAACACTTTCACTCTCAATGGTGTTCCAATAAGCACCAGAAGTTGATTGTAGTTGTGAGTCATCTACTTCACCAAGTTCACTGCTCATCCACCGGGAGAAACTATCATTTTTTTTCAAGCCTTCTCCAGGATGAGAGAGGTCCAAGGATAGCTGTTTAAGAAGGGACGCATAGGCGCGGTTTCCCTCAATAGCTAGCTCATTTTCCACATCCAGATTTGACATAACAGGAGAACTAACGTCAGCATTATCAAGCTGCAAAAAAGAATACTTTTGCATGAGACTACTGGCCCCATATTGAAGTAGATTAGCTAAATATGCATTAATGCTTAAGGCATTCTCTAGAATAAATTGACAAATCAAAGTCTGTAAGAATATAGATACTTATCATGACAGTATTTTAATCCTTGCAAGAACTTGCCCCTATAATTACGATTTACAATTATTAAAAAATATATATATATATAATTACTGTGTACAAGACAAATATATTCTCAGATGCAGAAGCTAAAACAAATCTATAGACGTCCCAAGCTCCAAGTTAAAACCAAGTTTCCGGTATATTTTTTCAAGGTCATCAATGTTCTCTTACTTTGAAAGGACAACCAGTCGCCTACTATGTCATTCCGTGAAAGCAGGCAGAAGTTAAAATATGAACACATGACAACACAAGATATTCGACTTCTGTAATCGAAAGATAAAGAGTAGACAGAACCAATATTTATGTGATACAGAAAAAACATGCTGAAGCTCTGATACCACTTTAATGCAAATAGTGTAATTAGAACATGACCAACAATGTGCAAGAAAATATTATAAACCAATAATAAGCAATGATTTGAGCTCGCATTGACAGTGGCGGGCTCTGATGACCTTTATACCATTAACTGACACAATAAAGGTTATCTTCCAAGCCTAGCTGTTCCTAGTCTCTTTAAATTTTTTACAGTTAAGCCTAAATTGTGATCCAGTATCTATTAACTGTACCTGTTCATCTTTTTCTTTTCATGTTTTTGCAATAACTATATGAGTATCTATTTGGAGTTTAGGATGAGACTAGCCAAATTTATAAGGCGGGAATTTTTTAGGCTGTCCCAATGGGATAATACCTACGGATAAATGTGAAATATGAAAGAGTGAAAATGGAAAGAGAAGATCACAGTGGAGGTGCAAAGTAGGCAGGAACTTCTGAGGGTGCCATACTCCACTATCAAACTCGCTGATCAAAGATTTTATGTTGAATCCCATCATTCTTCGAAGAGGACAGGACTAGAACTAATTAAAGGCCCTGCATTTCCACTAATTTTTTTTCCAGGTTCCAATCTAATCTACGTTGCATGGGTACAGGTACGGGACACGGCAAATTTGTAAAAGGTAGGGTACGGGGACACGGCTATATATATACATGTTATGTATATTTATATGTATTAAATTAATAATTTCCATAAGATCAATATTGTTTTTTCATTTACATAAGATCAATATATAAGAAATAAATGTGAAGTATAGAATATACATCCAAGAAGTGTATGAGGAGTGTTTTAAATTAAAACATGCATTATATAATTGAGTATAGGCCCGAATAAACATATGCATATATGCAAGAAGTGTCCAAGAGGTTTGGGTACGGATACGGGTACGTGTTGGTACGGGTACGGTTTCCTAATTGAAGTACCCAAGTAACATAGGATCTAATCAATATACCATGACTCAAAGGAAAGGTAAAGGACTAAAGAAGTCATTGAAGGATAAGGCTGATGAAACTAAGGGAAAAAGGTAAAACAAAAAAGTTAAAATAGAAATAACCAAAGCTAAATTTCTACTTGATATTTAAAGGGAAAATTACTTGGTATACACCATGAACGGAGGATTTAAAAACTAATATACAATTTTAGGGGACGTGCATACTGTAGGATTTTGGTGGATTCAAATAACATTCATACTGAAATAATATCTTTAATCTGTTTATTAAAAAAGAAATCTTCAGTCTATGGAAGCAGTCACAAAAGTGCACCATTCAGAGACTAAAGTAAGACGATATCAGATTCTCTAATCTAAATTCAATATATCGGACCTCTGACTACAAGAAACCTAACCCAGATCTGTTGGAGGCAAAAAATCCCATATGTTGGGATTTTGTCTTGAATCCCCTTCAGATTCTTGACCAACATCTCCAGACAGACGTCTAAGCTGATGCATCCTGTTCGAATTTAACTGATCGAAGGCTTGTTTTCTGTGATTCTTTTTTCAAACTAATTCTAGCAGATTTAAGATTTCTACTTCCCTGTAGAATTATGTAAATATCCGTGAGTTGAGGATCTCTTCCTATTGTAAATCTCTCCTATCTTCTCTCTCTCTGTTCTCTGTTTTTGAGGATCAGCTGTTGTTGTTTGAGGATGTATAACTTACTCTGAACCTTACTAAATTTGTGTCTGTTTTTGTTCTGTGTTCTCTTCGCGATAACTGCCTATTTCTGTAAAAGATGATATAAACTAAAGTACACTTCATTATAGGCATAGAAGAATTAATAATTTAGTAACACATCCTTTTGCAAATTCAAAAAAAAAAAAGTTCACATTTAATTATAGTGACATTGCACAAGAAAATCACTCATGCTTCAAAATAAGCGCTTCTACATAAACAAAAATCACTTTGCAATTAATGTATAAAAACATTTGGCTCATTAAATTGACACTCTAAATTTATAACCGTTGCTCTGAACCCCCCCCAAAAAAAAAACTGCAGTGGTGCAGCCCCAGAATGATCTACAAGTTTTACTGCACTAAGGGACACGAACATATCGTTCATCGAACAGGCGAAAGAACTCATCAACAAATTATTCAGTTGTAAAAAAGAAGTCATAACAATATATGATTTTTGGATTTGTAATTACTTATTCAACCGCTAGCAAGTGGACAGAAGATGAACAAACTTCTTTTGGTTAGGTAAATTAATCATATATAAAGAAAGGAGCTATCCTCCAAATCCTTTGAGGCAAGGATAGAGTCTAAATGAAGAGTAAAATGATATGATTTTCCTTAGGAAATCATGTTCATTTCCAAGCACGAAATAAGACAAATAGCCAAAAGAAATCACATTCTGAAGTAGCATCAACACGTCAAGGTTTAGGAGTTAAGTCTGACAAACCCACTGGACCTTACATCTGCAGCTATTAACAGTAGATCCTTTTTCTTCATTTTTCCACTTGATTTGCTCAATTTAAACACAAAGTCACCACATATATGGAGGCAACTAGAACTAATGCTATTTATTTATACCTAATAGTAATACTATTATTCATCAAATATTAATATCTATGTTTTACTCACTGCTCAAACCAAGAAATCTCACAAAAATAACAACACTAGATAGTTACCATCTCCATTCTGTCACTCTCATCTTCGTAACCTCCAGGTTTGTTCACAAGTTCGTCAATAGATTGATAAATTTAGTATTTACAACAATATATAGGCCAGAGGTGGAATTCTTATTTTCTAGTTACTAAATAACTAATTGGTTGGATGATTCACTTCAAACACCAATCCCAAATTTAGCAAATATCTTAGTTTACATCTAGACCATTAGACTTGTGGAGAATTCTCTGCATATCCTTTACTATACAGTGAGAATATGTACTAGAAAGAAGTTTAATCAAACTAACTCAGTATCTATTAACAAAAAAGTATTATTAAATAAGACCTCCATGTAAATATGGCTTCTCACAAGCATAACTCTATCATTTGACTAAAATATAAATGCGTGGGGAGTAAGCCAACTGAGAGTCTGAGATATCAAAATGAGGAATATAGGGAATAACTGAAAATTACATGATGAATATATATGGATAAATGAATAGCAGAAGGTCAAACTTCCCAACTTTCTACAAAAGAAAGAATACCTGCTAAGACTTCTTATCCTAAGATTTCTTAACGCATGCTCATCGACTACCCATAAAGTTTTTTGAAGCTATATTTTCTCTGGGTAGTATAGTCTTTACCTGCCAAACTGGGTTGCCTTGAGCACTTGCCATATTCCCTTGGTTCAAGCCCATATCATTTGGGAAATACTCTCCAAGCATCAAAGAGAATTGCTGTGGATTAACCAAATTGGCAGTTTGTCCTGAAGCAACTGTTGGATCAAATGGTGCACTCTGAAGCTCTGGTGCACAATGTTCTAGGACCTCTTCCCATGAAGTCAACCCTAACTTTGATTTAGACCCAGACAGTGCTAGCCCATGACCAGTTCCATCAAAAACTCTAGTTGCACCCTCTTGAGAAACTGAATACAAATTGGACGCAGGTCCTGCAGCTCGTAGTCTTTGATGATCACCTGGGTACAAATAAAGAATCTCAATTCCGATAGCCATTAATTTAAGATAAAATGAACTTTAATAAACAAAAATGTACTCCTCACCTTGGTCATTTAGCAAGGAAACTGGAGCATAAGAGTTCAACAGGCGGATATCTGTCACGGGTCCATCTCCATACTGTTGCATCTCAACGAGAGAGTTGTATCTGGAGTTTGCTTGATAATTATCTGCTGCATCGAATTTCGCTTTAGATACACTGGAAGGTTGCATAATTGAAATATGAATCAGTGAAACTATGGCTGTAACATGATTTGTAGCAGATTAGATGAAAGGATAGCAACCGCACCAGATTCTGCGTCTTCATATTCCGATGTCTGTGTGCTAATTGGGCTTCCTGCATCTGTAACGTGCGAAGGAAGCTGGCTTTGATTTATAAAAGAACTAGAACCAGCAGGACTGTCCATTTGTGCAACTTGTGCATTTTCTTCAGCATCTCTTGTTCTAATATAACTTGCTTTACTATTCTGAAACAATTTTTTAAATTGTGAGAATGTAGAGATTTATATATGATTAATTAGTATATAGCACAGGGTCTTACAACGAAAAAGCTACAAACAAAATGAAAATAGAAGTTCTTAGCTGAAAATTATACTAAATGCATTAGATGTTGTCAACTAGCGATTTCATGTTCCCATACATGCAACATTAAATTACTACCAAGCTTTCGGGGGGAGTGGCTTATTGTCTTGGAAACATTTGCAACATACAATTAGTTAGTCAATAGTTGGTCTCCTTTTTTAGGATATTAAAACAGTATCACAATAGCTCTAATAATTGCATCAGATAAGCGGCCAAAATAATTGGTAAAAAAAGATCTTGGACCACAATTGAAGCCAAATAAAATAACATAATTATTACTTGATGAAAGCAAATAAAGAGCATGTTCGACAAATGGTAAAAGTGGCTTATAAGCCACAAAGCCACTTTGAGATGTTTGGCAAGTGGCTTATTTTGACTTATAATCCACCAAAAAATAAGCTAGGGTACTCTAGCTTATTTTTTGGTGGATTATAAGCCATGAGATTTGACCAAGTAAAAGACAATTATAACATTTATGATTTCAAAAAATCCAAGGTCTCATTCAATAACTTGCCACCAACACCATGTCTTTTTCGGTGATTTTGACAACAATGATGGATTATAATCCACTCATTTGTCAAACACTCTACTACTGAAATAATCCACTAAACTTAACAAACACTCCATGATAGGGATCAGTATACCCGATTTTATTCTAGAGGGACTTGGCATCGTAGATCTCATTGAGACCTCAGATTTTATTTGATTTGAGATAATTCAGATTTTATTTGGTTATTGTTACGATAAGAATAAGGTTATTGATAGGGTTGAGATTGTTTTGATTTGAGTTGTTTAGGGATAAGCATTTACATGTTTTTAGATAAGATTTGAGTTATCTTCTGTTTATTTGAATCCCTATAAAAGGAACTTTTATATAATCATCAGTGAATTTGAATGAGAAAATATTCATATATGAGATTCCCGGAGTGATTCCAATTGTTACTTTAATTTTATTTCCAAATTAATTTCTACCGTTAGATCTCATTCAAGTTCCTCAAAATTTTCCTCCAATAAAACCCCCCTCACCAATCGCAGAGAAGCCCCAAAATCCCCTACGCTTCTATTTTTCTCCTCTCAGGTCCAGAACAGAGCTCTCGCCTCCATCATCTTCTTCGACCCTGAACTTCACCACCTCCACCAGTGATCGACAACCAACACCGCAAAGCCATCCAACCACTACACTACTTATACGGCACCTTGGTCTCGACCATTGCCTCATCGCCATCCTGGCCAACAGAGTTCAAGATTGACCTCCAGTCTCATCAAGCTTCAGACCTATATTCCTCTTCAATTCATTCGATTTATTTATGTGGTTTAGTGGTTATTTAGAAGTGTTAATCTAGTGGTCTTATATTGAATTAATCATCTGTTTTGAAACTCTCTGCAGAATCCAGTTGATAGGCCTTCGCTTCAAACACTGATTGCTCGATTCGAACTTGCAGAACGTGCAAGATTCTTCACACCTCAGGTATCGTTCGAACACATCTCTCGTTGTTGTCGTCGTTTTTGCATCGTAATTATTGTCAGCCGTTAGTTTATAAAGCTTCAATATTTAAAATTTTAAAGCTATTTCCTGCTGCATTTTTAGTATTAGTCAGCTTTTACTTTGCATATTAGTTTCGTTTGATCACTTAGTCTAGTATTTGATAGATCCTGCCATGTCAAATTGGTATCAGAGCCTAGGTTTCAAAAAAACTAGCAACCAAAAACGCATTATCATTATGAAGTGTGAGGAGTGTCATATCAATGATGCTAATCCTGATTATTACCACCTGTCTGTTTGTAGTAATCCATGTTTCCACAAACTCTAGGTCAAAATCTTAGATGCAGCTAGGCCTTTTCCACCAACCTAACCTAAGATGTAGGTTAGTTTAGTAATTAAGAAAAAGTTGTAGGTCTTTCAATTTTAGAAAATGCTTTATTTCTAGTTGACTAGATTTAGGTGAATTTACTTTTAGGAGAACTTGATTTTTTTAAAAGAAAAGTTTATTTCTAATTTAGGTTTAAAAAAGAAAAAAAGAGAAAAATTGTAGTTTAGTTTAAATTTTTTTTCTCTTCAATTCTTTTTTATTATAGGTTGCTAATTGTATGTTGTTACGTAGCGGTACGATCTATATGGCTGAACCGAATATAAATGAAACTCTAGATAAGATCCTGAAAACTTTTGAAGATTTTAATGCACGAGTCACTAAACTCAAAGCCGATCGGTTAGAGGGTAACAATCAGGATAGGGATGAACATCCTAGGGATATACCTAGAGCATGAAACCCAAAGAATAGACTTCATCTTCCTCCTCCTAGAAGGAATTTAGATGGAGGCCAAGAGGATAGGAATAGGCCCGATGATATAATGAAGCGGCTTAAGGTGGAAGCCCCTTCTTACGACGGGAGACGCGATTCCCAGGCTTTTAGTGATTGGATGGTGGACATGGTTTACTATTTTGACTGGTATGGCATGTCCGACGATCGTAGGGTCAAATTCACGAAGATGAAGTTGTCTGGTCGAGTAAAAATTTACTAGACCTCGGTTGAACAATAGCTAGAGCGCTTAGGATACCCACCTATAGAATTTTGGGTCGATATGAAAGAAATAAAAAAGAAAAATATTTACCCCTCCCCTATAGGACTCAATTGTTAGATCAATTAAGCACCTTACGGCAAGGTAGTCTATCCGTTCAGGAGTATATGAGAAAATTTGATGAACTAATATTTCGTTGTGACATCCAGGAAGACCCTAGTGTTACTTTGTCTAGGTTTCGTATAGGTCTTGGGGCAAACATCAAGCGAAAAATGATTCCTCACACAATAACCTCGTTAGAACATGCCTGTCAAGTTGCTCAAGATTTCGAGCAATATCTCAAGACACGTAGCACTAAGAAGTTCTCTACCTCAATAGGAGAGTCGTCCAAGAAACAAATAGACAATAAGTTAAAAAGTTATAATCATACGTCTATAGATCAAAAGAGAGGCCACTGTTGATAGCTCCACAAAGAAAGATGAGAAACCCAAACAATGTTTTAATTGTGAGGGTATAGGACACTATGCATAATAATGCCCTAGTCGTAATTTACACCTAGGATCATGTAGCCAAGAAGTAGAAGAAGACGAAGATGAGGAAGAAGACGTTTATGAGGTTAATAATGGGGATAGCGACGTTGATGAGTTATTAGCCACCTCTTTAGGCGTTATGAGGTGTACGTTAACAACACGAAATGAAGATGATTGACGTAGAAACTCTATCTTTCACACCTACTTTAAAGTTAATGAGAAAATGTATAAGCTTGTAATAGATGGAGGTAGTTGTGTCAATGTAATAGCCAAGTTAGCACTTGAACACATGAGTTTTAAGCCAGAACCACATCCGCAGTTCTATAGTGTCACCTGGGTAGATAAGACTGCTATACCTGTATCCCAGAGATGTTTAGCTCCTATTCCATTGTCTAGCTACTCAGACCATATTTGGTGTGATGTCCTCCCAGTGGATGTTGCTACGATAGAGATGCTACTAGTTTCGAAAAGTCAAATAATTTTATTTTCACTTTCAATGGTAAAAAGATAGTCTTGAATCCGACAAAACCAAAAGAGCCTAAGGACGTTAAAGGTAGCACCCCACCTAGGAAAAGTCAGCAAAACAAATCTATTCACATCTTAACTCAAAAGAAATTCATTAAGGAGAGCGCTCCAGAAGGTTTTATGTATGCTATAGTGACCATTAGCAAGAGCACTATTAGTGAACCACTAAAGCACCCTCCCGAAGTTCGTCAAATCCTTTCCGATTATAAGGATATTATGCCCGATGAACTTCCTGATAAGTTACCTCTAATGCGAGACATCCAACACGTAATAGATCTAGTGCCAGGGGCTACCTTACCGAATTTGCCGCATTATAGAATGAACCCTACTGAGCATGCCGAGTTGCGCTGTCAAGTAGATGAATTATTGCGAAAGGTTTTGTTAGGGAGAGCTTGAATTCTTGTGTCGTTCCCGCTTTACTTACCCTTAAGAAAGATGGTAACTAGCGTATGTGTGTGGATAGTCGAGCGATTAATAAGATCACTGTTAAGTATAGGTTCCCTATCCTAGGCTAAATGACCTGTTAGATGCCATTGTAGGATCTAGTATATTTTCTAAGATTCTTAGGAGTGCGTACCATCAGATTGTATTCGTGACGATGATGAATGGAAGACCGCTTTCAAGACTAAGGACGGGTTGTTTAAATGATTAGTTATGCCCTTTGGATTGTCCAATGCACCTAGCACCTTTATGAGGATAATGACACAAGTTTTGCGTCTATTTTTAGGAAAGTTCATTGTTGTATATTTTGATGATATTTTAATTTTTAGCGAAATCCGGGAAGAACATATGTTTCACTTAATACAGATTTTAGACGTCCTCCGTAAAGAAAAGTTATATATCAATCTAAAGAAGTGTGAATTCATGTCTACATCAGTCAACTTCCTAGATTTTGTAGTCTCTAGTGAAGGAGCCGCAGCAGACCCTGACAAAATTAAGGCTATTAAAGAGTGGTCTACTCCTAAGAACATTCATGAAGTCCGAACCTTCTACGGTCTGGCTACATTTTATAAGAGATTTGTCAAAAGATTTAGTATCGTTACGTCCCCAATTACAAATTGTCTTAAAAAAAGGAATTTCAATGGACTAAGTCTCCTACTAGAGCATTCGAGGAAATTAAGTAGAAGCTTATCACTGCCCCAATATTACGTCTCCCTGATTTCTCTAAGGTTTTCGAGATTGCATGTGATGCCTCAGGAGTAGGTATAGGAGTGTTGAGTCAAGAGGGTCATCCTGTAGCTTATTTTAGTGAAAAATTAAATGAGGCTCAACAACGCTACTCAACCTACGATAAAGAGTTCTATGCTGTGGTACAGAGTCTTAGGTATTGGCATTACTATTTGTTACCTAAGGAATTCATCCTATGCTCTAACAATCAAGTACCACAATATTTGAATTCCCAAAAGAAATTAAGACTTAGGCATATTAAATGGGTAGAATTCATTTAGGAATACACATTTGTACTTAAACATAAATCCGTGTTAGAAAATAAGGTCGTCGATGCGCTAAGTAGGATGTTCAGTATATTAAACACGATGAGTGTACGAGTAATTCAATTTGAACATATCTTAGGAGAGTACCCCGCTTGTAGAGATTTTGATGATATCTACACTTCTCTTACACATGACCCACCTTAAAGTGTAGTAGGTTTCACCATCACAGATGGTTATTTGTTTAAAGGTACCCAATTGTGCATCCCTAACACGTCACTTAGGGATCAATTTATTTGGGAGTTATACGCAGGAGGAGCCGCAGGACACTTTGGCCGTGATAAGACAATTTATATGGTGAAGGATAGACTTTATTGGCCTAGTGTTAAGAGGGATGTTGCACGAGTAGTCACACTGAAGGGTTTGTCAGGTAGCAAATGGTAGTAAACAGAAAACTGGATTATAGACACCTTTACCTATACCATTTACACCATGGCAGGATTTGAGTATGGATATTGTCTTAGGATTGCCTCGAACTATTAGAAAACATGATTTTGATAAAGACGTTAGATTTGTTGGTCACTTCTGGCGCACGTTATGAATCTTTGTAGTTGTGGATAGGTTTTCCAACATGGCACACTTTATTCCCTGTAGCAAGACATCTGATGCGTCCCACATTGCTTATCTTTTTATGCGAGAAATCGTTAGCTTACATGATTTACCTAAGACGATAGTTTCTGATAGAGACGTTAGATTTGTTAGTCACTTCTGGCGCACGTTATGGAAAAAACTAAATACAGGACTATAATTTTCAACTGCATATCACCCTCAAACTGATCGTCAAACCGAGGTAGTTAATAGGAGTTTGGGAACCTTGCTTAGATGCCTTGCAGGAGACCATATGAAAACTTGGGATTTGATTTTACTTATGGTAGAGTTCGCATACAATAGTTATGTATTTGAAGCCGTTACAGGTTGTCAACCTAGAAAACCTATAGACTTAGCAACAATTCCTTTAGGTCCTGGGTTTAGTGCTTTAGAGGACTCATTGGCATGGCATATGCATAACTTGCATCTAGAAATTAGATGAAAATTTGCTTTAAGTAATGAAACTTATAAACTGGCAGCGGATAGTCAGACGTATGCAGGAACTCACAGCAGGTGATTAGGTGCTTGTTCGGGTGCGACCTAAGAGGTTCCCGCCAAGGACTGTGAAAAAGCTTCATGCACGGCGAACGGGTCTTTATCGTGTCATTCGGCGTATTGGATCTAATGCTTATGAACTAGATTGCCAAAGGAGATGGGTATAAACCCAGTTTAAAATATAGAAGATCTGATTTCATATAATGAGCCAATGGATATAGCAGCTTTTGATGAAGTCACTCTACCCTCAGCCAGCTTGCCACCACCGCCTATTATGCCTCCTAATAGAGGACTACAGCTAGATAGGATTGAGCAGATTTTATATGATGAGATTGTATCAAATGCCAACGGAGAATTTCAGAGGTATTTGATTCATTGGCGTGGACGTTCACCTTCAGAGGACTCTTGACTCTAGGCCGAAGAGGTTCAAAAGCTCGACCCGGACTTGCTCCAGGAGTATCAGCATCAGCATTCACCAGAGGTGAATCTTTCCAAGCCGGGGAGAGTTGATAGGGATCAGTATACCCAATTTTATTCTAGAGGGGCTTGGCATCGTAGATCACATTGAGATCTCAAATTTTATTTGATTTGAGATAATTCAGATTTTATTTGGTTATTGTTAGGATATGAATAAGGTTATTGATAGGGTTCAGATTGTTTTGATTTGATTTGTTTAGGGATAAGCATTTACATATTTTTAGATAAGATTTGAGTTATCTTCTGTTTATTTGAATCTCTATAAAAGGAACTTTTATGTAATCGTCAGTGAATTTGAATGAGAAAATATTGATATATGAGGTTCGCGGAGTGATTCCAATTGTTACTTTAATTTTATTTCCAAATTAATTTCCACCGTTAGATCTCATTCAAGTTCCTCAAAACTTTCCTCCAATAAAAACCCCCTCACCAATCGCAAAGAACCCCCAAAATCCCCTACGCTTCTGTTTTTTTCCTCTCAGGTCCAGAACAGAGCTCTCACCTCCATCATCTTCTTCGACCCTGAACTTCACCCCACCTCCACCAGTGATCGACGACCAACACTGCAAAGCCATCCAACCACTACACTACAGATCCGGCACCTTGATCTCGACCATTGACTCATCGCCATCCTCACCAACAGAGTTCAAGATTGACCTCCAGACTCATCAATCTTCAGACCTCTTTTACTCTTCAGTTCATTCGATTTATTTCTGTTGTTTAGTGGTTAATCAAAAGTGTTAATCTATTGGTCTTATATTGAATTAATCATCTATTTGAAACTCCCTGCAGAATTCAGTTGATAGGCCTTCGCTTCAAACACTGATTGCTCGATTCGAACCTGCAGAACGTGCAAGATTCTTCACACCTCAGGTATTGTTCGAACACCTCTCATTTTGTCGTTTCTACATCATTATTACTGTCAGTTGTTAGTTTATAAAACTACAATATTTAAAGTTATTTTCCGCTGCATTTTTAGTGTTAGTTTGCGTTTACTTTGCATATTAGTTTCGTTTGATCACTTAGTCTAGGATTTGATAGATCGTGATACGTCGCTCCAGCTTATAATCCACTTAGATATACAATAGGACTCACTGCTGTAAATTGTACTAATTTGATATTCAAGGCATACGAAAATAAACTGGTAAACAGTCATACCATCTGCAAGTTACTCCGCCTTTTTGAGCAATTACGACATTTTTGGACATCTGTTTCAATTAAAATTACTTTATTTACAAATAAGGCCTCAGGATTCTGGATCTGAGTCACTTATATATATTTACTTCATCCAGAAATTATGTAAAAGAGCGTTAGTACAAGAAACATCAGTTTTCCAAACAAATAACAGTTAAACTTAATATTGTATCCTTCTACTATGGCAGTGCAAGTGAGGCTGCAATTCACAGGATGTGAATACAGTGTTAACAAGCCAATTCTCCACTGTTTAAATGCATGATATTTGAAACCATAGATCCTTAAGGCACACACAAAGGTAGAAGAAAGTGGAGGAAGGAATGAAATCAAATAAGCCACTACAAATTATGTATAAGTTTACACATTAGAATGAATGAAGAAAATAGTTAAAATGCCTAGTTTCTACTAATCAGTCTTGTACTCTTATGAAATGAAATAGTAGAAGCAGCAATAATGAGTAGAAGAAAAAAAATATTATAAATCAGTACAAGCAGCTAATAATCTCAAAATTAAAAAATAAACAAGTCAAGGTAAGTGAATGGCTACAACCTTAACCTCTCGATAGTGAACAAGAACAATGTGCATGAAGTCCCTGCATTAACAGAAGAATCAATAGATGTTACAGACAAAACAATAAAACATCAAAGTCAAAATTTGACCATGCGCACTAGATGAAATCCACAAGCAACAGCAACTACAGGATATATTATCATGAATAACGAAGACAAACTGAAAGCATGTGTAGATACTGATTGAAATAAATATGATGATTGTTTTCCTCATCTCATACAAATAATGGAAAATAATGGAAAAGGAGGGAAGGCCAGGAAGCCGATAATTTCAGCATATAAACGTGTGAAATGTAACAATAAAATGATTCTGTAACCAAAATTCTTAGCATTCTGGCCATAGCATAAAAAGGAGTGTAGATGAGACTTAGTAATTTGCGTTCAGATTGCAGCAAATTTGATGAGTTGATTGATATAGTTAAACTCATAGCATTCCAATTGTGTAGTTGAACGGGATAGTATTTGGCTCACATTTTGAGGAAAAGAAAGAACTGAAAGGTCGCAAGAAGAAGTTCTTGGTTTCAAAATAATCAGAAAATGGCTAAAT
Organism: Asparagus setaceus; assembly: GCA_012295165.1. Lineage (NCBI taxonomy): Eukaryota > Viridiplantae > Streptophyta > Magnoliopsida > Asparagales > Asparagaceae > Asparagus > Asparagus setaceus. The sequence goes on from CM022706.1 coordinate 22,368,497, forward strand.
CTTCAGATTAAGAAAAAGAACAGAAGATAAAACAATATAACCACATGTCCATTAAATAAAGCAATGAAACAATATATATCCCAGTGAATACATAGTGCTAACAAAGTCAGAGGTAGACAACACAAGAAGCAAATGGACGAGCTAAATTGTACTAGTGAGCAAGGTTCATTACCAGCAAGAACATGGATTTAAGATAAAAGGCCAGATACCTAAAGGAAAAGAAACGACACAGGTTTCATTGGCTGATTGCATTGTCTAGCGACGTAAGGTTAATTTCACCTTCAGACAACCAAACAATATCTGCTACTTAACTGTTTCCTAATTTCAGTAATTAAACGATTCACCAGATTTATCACCCATATTCCTTCTAAGAATACTGTAATTAGTAAGAACTTACAGGGAAGCACCAGCAGCTTCCTTGCATCTAGATATCTGAACACCAAGGTTACAGAAAGCACTAGGTGGCCTAGGCGTTCGACCTGACGCCTAGAGCCTAGGCGGTTTTCCTATTTTTTTTATTTTTTAATTACAATAATTGATAGTAAATGCCAATATTATAGAAAGCTTAGGTGCGGACTGACGCCTAGGTAGATTTCTTTCTTCGTTAAGTGGTAGGGAAGGAGGTTTACTGAAGGTCGGACGAGGTAGAGGAGGTGTTCATAGTTGGAGGCTGGAGGAGTTTGGAGGAGTTTGGAGGATGTGAAGGCTGCAACGGAGGAAATCACTATCAAGGCTTAAAGAGTGCAGTCCACATAAGCAGCCCATGCTTCCCTAGGCTCCCAAAATCTAGGTGGCAGCCTAGGTACCACGTAGGCGCTAGGCTCTAAGCAGGTGGCCTAGGTACTACCTATGCATTAGGAACTAAGCAGGCAGCCTAGGTACCACCCATGCCTAGGCGGATGCCTAGACAGGCTAGGCAGAAGCTTTTTAAAACATTGCTGAACATGTATTATCTATTTCAGATTTCCCAATCATTTTATCTACATTCTTCAGAGAATGAAATATCTCATCTTTTTGTCCAGTGTCATTCTATCAGGTAACTTTAAAGAAGAGACATCCATTAAAATGAATATTTGATGAACAAAATAAACCGCCCAAGTTTGGTGGTGATTTGGAAGAGTAAAGCCTGCCTCGGAAGTTTTCGGGTGGATTGAGTTGGATTCTCTGGTTTTGTCCAGGTTGAGTCAGGTATGACGAGTTTATACTTCATTATTAATAGTTAAAATGATAACATATTTATTTTTTGCTGAAAAAAATTAATTATTTTAATAGCATAAAAAGTTCACTTCATTTCAAAGCTATTCACAGAATCACAAGTCGTTATTACTATGATTAATAATGTGCAATTAATAAACAGATGCAATAATATTAAGCAACATTGTTTAAACGTGTCTTATTAGAGTAAATTAGCATCATGGAGAGTGAACCAACTAATTTGCATTACTGACAAAAGCTAGATATTTAGATAAATTAATTATTGAATGCATGCTATATTAAAAAAATTTATTGAATGCATGCCTTATGTACTTGTGGGGGTTTCTTGGACGGGTTTTCTTGCGGGTGACATTCTGGGTTTTTTTGGTTCAGGTAAGATGGGCTTTGGAGAAAATGAAACATACACATGGATATGGGTAGGTTTTGAAGCTTCCAAAGCCCAGATTTTTCAGGTCGATTCAGGCATGTTCAGGTTCACA
>CM022706.1:22372690-22425190 GCA_012295165.1 Asparagus setaceus
CTCTGGAAGTTTTCATTCTCCTCTCCATGAGCATAATAACAATGAAGCACGTCGATACTTCCAGACTGAAAGTTTCAAGGAAATTGAGCTTCAGCAATTTAACAGTTCTCAAAATTCATCATCATGATAAGCAAATAAACTCAGAGATGTTAAGGTTCAAGACAGATGCATACAGGCATAATTTATACTTGCATTCTTTCATTGTAAAACAAGAAACCAAAAGGAATTAGTTGCATAGATTGAAACACTAGAGCTTCATCAAAATCGGGAGCAACTACTTCAATTGTGTTCTAATGCACTATAGGCTATAGCTAACAAGGAGACAATGATGTTTCCTTGTTAGGAGCCTCACTGATTATCTGCTGGAACCTCAACTAGATGCACAGCCTTCTACATGCATCTCTACCAAAATATTAATAAGGATTAAACACAATCATTTGAACCATAGAGATCACAGTAAGGCATATCCAAAGCTAAGATCCAAAATGTTAAACAAGTGACAGAGATATGTCACACACATAAAAGAAAATGACAATTATGAACCTAAGGGCCAGATAAAGATAGAAAGAGGCTAATGCACATAACAAAAGATGACAACTGGAGAGCTATAGCAAATTCTGACCAGTGCTGCCAGGCTAGAGATACACGTTGATCCATGATTCTGGTATGATTTGTACACTATGGTACACAGCATGAAGGAGATTAGCTTAAATTATATGTCCTGACTAGAAACAATAATGCATTTAACTCGACTTAGGAAATATGCGTAAATTATATCTCATGACTAGAAACAATAATGCACACATTTTATATTTGAATAAGAATCTTTTAGTCATCACAACACCAAGTCTTCCTTTAATTTTTAGGTCCATGTTTTCTAGCGATCCAGATTGGCAATGCACAAAGAACCAGATCTGAGCTGACACAAAATCTGAAGGGGGTTGGTACAGATAAGGTAGAACAGGTTCCACTCAACTGTGATGTATATTCAAGATGGAGGAATTACTATTAAATCTATTTGCAAAAGAATATTAATCGCTAGGCATGACAATCCAAACTACCAATCTGAAGCCTCCTTTGCCCATATGCACATGCACAAGTGCAAAGAGGAGCTGTAATCTGATTTAGAATTGTAAACAGGTCCAATCACAAGGAATATACTAATTTCAGCTGTATTATTGGATGAATCTCAATCACAATGCTTTTAAGTACTAGTTGTGTAGGTCTGATCCCCATCAGGCTCAAGCTGGTTAAATATTTTACACATGTTTTTCACCCAAATTTTGAACTTTTATTCCACATTAGATATTGAACGAAAACCTTGAAGTGCACATCTGACTTGTGGATCAAAATTTATGAATATATTGGTTGAGTCCAGACATGTTTTATGTCAGGAAAATTTCTGGCAAGAAATCAAAGATGTTAAAAATAAAATATCGACATCTTAGTGGAAAGGATGCAGGAGTACATGAGTATAGAAACAACTGAAAACTATAGATGTGTGTGTAAAATTAGACAATAGACACATGTTATTATTTACTTTAAATAGATATGCATATGCAGAAAGGCAATAGAGCCTTCATATTGTGTGTTATATCTGCACACACAGCCAGGGTCTCATCTCTCCAAGTTTAGATACAAGTTTAAATATAATGTCTACAAGAGAATTTGTTATAACCAAGTGAGATTTAAGGCAACGATAAAACATCAACAAATTATAAGGTCCATTTAACAGAAATACACCAAAATATGCATTAAATGTTCTCCACTTACTTTTAGCCTTTCATGAGCTTCTTTTACAGTCTTCCCATCTTTTTTCTTCCTCCAATTATGACCATCCTTCCGGAAGTATCTCAAAACCTTCCGATCAAAGAGAAAAAGTGAACCACCTATGGGGAAAAGGATGCAAATAAGACCCAGATTGCATGTGGAAATCCAACAGAATTAAGTTACATAAGATTTTCCATATAAGAAATTACTTTAAAGGATGAAAATAAATCCTGGTGTAGAATAATCACATTTCTCTTGTATTACTGACAAATAAATCCACAAGGTATACCCTAAAGGAGAAGAACCATTAAGTTCATCAGATATCAATTTATTCAATCTCCTATTTGATGGTGAAAAGATTCTTAAAAGTTTGTAAAAGTCATGGTCAAAATGAAGAGCTTATTATTTACTTAATCTCCTATTTCATAGTGAAAAAAAATTGAAGTCTGTAAAAAGCATGGTTAAACTGAGGAGCAAATCTACTAAGAATATTTGCATCTTACTATATCTTTATCATTAGGATATCCTGTTTGCAGTTTGCAAAATCACAAGAGAAATACATACTCGAAAATCATGCACTGCCATTGACCTGGGGTTTGAATGACAACAAAAAGAAATAGTTGGACATATTGGAAAAGATGTTCTCAAGCTAGTAAATTAAAATGTTAACACAAGTAATAAAAGACAGAGGATAGTGAAGAAGAATGACATTTTTTGTCGAACTATGTTAAAAAAAAAAAAAAGAAAAAAAAGTGGATATATTTGGTGAAAGAAACATCCTAGATGAAAAATAAGGAGGAAAAAAATCGACATCTGGACCCTTCATGTGACTGCAGAAAAATAGTTGTACCTAGAGCTACAAGGTTCAGTTAAATGCAAATAACCCCGTACTTGAATTGTAAAATAAGATGTACAGTTTTGTAGCTGATCAGTTATAGAGGTCGAAATCTACAAAATGAACTTGCTGTGTGGATGCATGATGGACTCTGTTTTAAGCGCGCAAAAAGCACCTTCAGAGATTTTGTTAGTTGTAAATAAAATTTAGTTAACATTTTTTATAGGATTGGAAGAATTCTAGTTAAGGTAGAATTATCTGGTTTTATTAGGAGACTTATAGATTGGTTTCTATCATTTCAGTTTAATTAGGATTACAAATCCCAGTTTTATTTCAATTTGGATTCTTTGCTATATAAATATACATGTCATCACTTTCTCCTTAGTTGATTAGTGGCAGATTTGACAAGTCTGTGAAGGTTTTACATGCAGCGATCTGTATGATCCGCACATAAAGCCAAAAACCTAAATTTTTCTTCTCCGCAATTGCTGCCTCCATTGCCACCTTTCTCTATCCAAAAGCTCTACCCAAATTCCTACTGTCGACCTTCAACCTTTCATATCAAACCCTAGCCACCTTGTTCAGCCCAAACCCTGACTTTAATAACACCAGAGACCTATGGTTGTCAGTTTCTCAGTAATGAGCTTTCAATAAATAATCAAAATTTTAACTTAAAAGCTTATTGTATGCATTAGTAAAGAACCATATAACCTCTAAAGCCATAGCTGAGCATAATCACAAGAGGTTTGCATCTTTCTTGAAACTTATTTACTGTGGATTCTTGGTTACATCCTGTGAAACTTGTAACAAAATAAAATCATGTGCTAAAACTTCAATACATTTACACTTACGTCGTTCCTGACTTTCACCCTTCTAATAAACAGGCCAATAGAGAAGCTTCTCCATTCTCGTTAGTAGGCTATCTCAAATGATCAAACAGTGCTTCATTATTGACTGGTGGAACTACTAAAATGCTCATTGCAAAATACATTTTTATGTTTTATCACTACTTTGATGACCCCCAGCCAAGTGAAGGAATAGAAACTATAACTCAGCCAAGGCTATTGATAAGGTTGCTTACAATCTCTATTTATTTAATATCCAGTTAGACGTTTCTTCATCAAAAGACAATAAAATAGGGGCGTTAGGATATAGGTACATCACAAATATTATTTTGAAATTAGTCCCTAACGAGTCCATATTCAAAAATTAGATGCCCACAATGTGGGGTCCACTAGTTAAGAGAGCCTCTGTTATGAAAACTCTTGCAACTCAACCAAAATAAGAATCAACTACAAATCCGAAGTTGCTCTATTACACTGAATATGTACAACATTTCTCTCTCATGTTGTTACTTCTCTACTCTCTTTCTCATCCCACAAAAATGAATATAAAAGGGAGACAATCTCAACCATGACTTGCATCAAGGATTCCACGATTTGCAATCTTTATTTCCTTCTTGGGTTTATTTTCGAGTAAAATTTTGAGAGTAAGAAAGACCAAGAGATGGATTGGGAGAAACATAGAGAAGACAGATCCAATGTTGGCCTCCCTTCCTAAACAAACACACCGACGGGAAGGGGGATACACACACATGCGTGTGTATACATATGTGTGTGTGTGTAGAGAGAGAGAGAGAGAGAGAGGAATATTTTGGTTGAGAAAAGAGGTGGCTACAGTGGTTTATAATATTGAAGAGATCAGAGTTAGTGGTTGGGAAGGGCATAAAGAATGAATTTAAAAAATTATACGATAACATTCGCTCCCGAAATCATTAGGCCACATGTGCCACCTTTTAACTATGGGGATTCTTAACTGTCAGGCCAATACACAAATGTGGATTTGTAAGAATAATATAGAAATAAGATGTTTGTTAGGAAACATTTATCTAAAAAACCAACAATATGACTCCCAAGGATACCATACATTTTCCACAGTTATCTCCAGATTCTCCATCAAATCTGGTAACCTCTCGGTCTCAGGACCTCTCTGCATGTGTTTCTTTAAGTTCTTAAATACCAAAATATTGCAGAACCTTGAATAGAAATTTTCAAGTGGCACTAGGTCTTTTTTCAAGAGAAAAAAGAATAAGAAAAGGAAACCTTGCTTTCATATGCATTCCAAACATTGCATGCATGGACAGGTGCCTGGAGTTTTGGTATCCACCCCTAGAGGCTCAATCAAGCATCTATACTCATCATTGTCTAGACTAGACCTGATATAATCCTCAAAAAATCTTTAATTGCATGTCATTCAAATTGTCATGACGCATAACATGTGGCAAATCTGTAATAAAACTTTTTATGCATCACTAGTAAAAATAATCTAACGTATGTAATAAGTTCCAGCGAGATGCTGTCAGACGCAATCTTAACTGATCCAATCTACTAAATATAAACACAACGGAGATATGATGGCAAGTCTCAGGTGCTAATTTGAGACTAAAGGTCGTTCAAAATGTAATGAATACCAAATAAGCATGTGAATCATTCAAATAATATACGTGAACTGTTCAAATAAGTATGCAAACATGCAATCTAAATTAGTATGTGAATCATTCAGATAATATTATGAACCATAACATACCTATATAGACTAGTGGATCCATTATGTAATTTGCAGAATGTAAAGCAGTAAAGTAACACAGAATGAGAATAGTTCATAGCATATACTGCAAAGAAAGGTTAAAACTTTACGAAATTCAAAATGAAAACCAGTACATAATCACGAGAATAGATCATTGTTTGTACAATGTTCATTTCAAATTACCGCCAACAACCCATAGGTTCTCCCCTAAGGTTAAGGCTGCAAACATATACTATGTAAGAAATTCAAATTGGAATCCATCACCTATCTTTAGTAGACTACTATCTTGCTATTACTTTATAGCTATAGAACAATGAGTAAAATGAGTAAATATGTAGTGTGAAGCTAATAGAAAACAATAACAAACTTAGGGGTATAGCATGGGCATCTACAGAGCACAAACAAACATCGACATGACCTACAATCCTCTGAATAATTAATGTAACAGAAACATCAGTAAAGAAACACTGAGACTGAGAAAAACCAAAGAGTCGTACTACAAGGCCTGTTTGGTGGTTCTGGGGCAATACGAAATTTCCGATAGTTCCGAAGAATTTCACAAATTTCTGCAGGACGTAACCATCGATGTTGTGCTTCATGAAGTATCTGCTGAATATCTATGCACATGTGAAATGGCTTAGTAAGATAATTTGGCTATAAAAACACAAGTAAAACACGCAAAAGATTAAAATGAAAACTAAAGACAAAGATAAATACTGACAACCTTCTTGGGTGCATATTATCCACTGAGATACAGATAAAAAGTACTAAAAAACAAAAACAAAAGGCAAGCTAAATCCCTGATAATCAACAATCTTAATGTGCACGCATATGAGCAAAAAATATACCACAAAGATGTATTTGTCAAGAGTATATTTTACTATCCACTAAAGTTATTCGGAGTTCCACTGTAGATATCCACTGTTTCTATCTACAGAACTGACCACCTTTTTACGTGCATATTTATCCGCTGATATACAGATAAAAAGTACAAGCAGAAAAGCAAAAATAAAAGGCAAGCTAAATCCCTGATAACCAACAATCTTAATGTGCACGCATGTGAGAAAAAAATATACCACAAAGGCGTATTTGTCAAAGTAAATTTTACTGTCCATTAAAGTTATTCGGAGTTCCACTGTAGATATACACTGTTTCTATCTACAGTGCAACTCCCAATACTTAAATTTTCTCTCCCATTCTCGACTTCGCATTCCTCTCACTGGCAGTAACCTCACTCTGCTCGAGCCCCAGGCATCCTTATCTTTAGTTTCAATTATGAAACAATTTCAAGATGAAAATCAAGCCCCAACAATCCAAAATACAATCGAGGAGAGCACCAGCATGCAAGTTCAAAATCTTGACTCTCTTCAAGCTCCCAAAGGTGAGACTGGTCGAGGAGAGCACCAGCATGCAAGTTCAAAATCTTGACTCTCTTCAAGCTCCCAAAGGTGAGACTGGTGTTGATATTCTTCTCGAAGCAAATAGGCTTCAGTCGTAATCTGCAACACAGGGCCAGTAGAGCTGGACCGTGAGGAGGCGGTTGGAGCAGTTGAAGGGAAGGAGACCAGCGGGGCTGTGATCGTCGAGGAGGTAGTGGACAGATTCCTTAGTGGCGAGAGATGGAGATAGAAATTAGAGAGGGAGGAGAAAGAGAGTGGGTTTTAGCTGGCTGTTGAAGGGGTGGGCTGAGAGGTTAAGAGAAATGGAGATGGAATTGAAATTTGAAATGGGGGGACTGAAGAATCTAAAGGGGGAGAGGGGTCTGTTTCTATGTTAAAGAGAGGAGGAAGGAGACTCTTTTCTCTCTTTCTTTTCTATTTTTGGATTTTGTTTTTGGTCCATGAGCTTCTGAGTTTGAGTGGGAAATGTGTGATTATTGAGTTACAAATATGCTCTCACCACCACCACCACCACTTTGAACGATTATCAAATTAACCCCGGTATCTTTCAAAACATGAAAAGAAAAAACCATTAAGTTTTGGGGTTATCAGGGAATGGGGAACCCCCTTCAACTTTAAGATTTTTTTCATAAAACCCCCTATAGGCGTTATCCAAAATTATTCTACTTTTTTGTGGACGAAAATGCCCCCACCATAAATTGTACCCCGCCACATGATAAATATTTTTAAAAAGGTTAGTTAAATGTAAAACCTGAATAATTATCTCTAAACTTTTCAAAACATCCCAAATTCAACCCTTTCCCTTTTTATGTGAGACACGATAAGCCCTAAAATTTGATTCTGTCGAAATCCGAAGTCAACATTGGTCGCGGGTGGTCGCCAGAGTAGAGGGCCTTGACCAAGGCTGATTCGGGTGGATAATTTGCTTGGGAGGTCCTACCCGAGTGCTGGTGAGAAAGAATAAGAGGGAAATATGGTTATTGGGGTTAAATTTAGGAAAATGATATTATCAGCATTCTTCTGGGGGTTTTCTGATATTTTTGAAGGTATGGGGGTTATCTGATAATCACCCAAAATCGAGGGAGGTTTTCTGATATTCTAAAAGTTATGGAGGGTTATAATCACCCAAAGTTGAGGAGGTTTTCTAAAATTAACCCTAAAGGTGAGGGTTAATTGCACATTGATCTCCTCTACAGTAGCACCAAATTAATTATTAGTCGTCGCGCTCCCTTCCATTTTTCTTAAATTTCAAAATCAAATATTTAAATTATTATTGTTTTTTACTCCTTTCATAGTAATGCCGCGGCATCGCCCAAGTCAATTTTGCTCATTGGATATAAACAAATGTAATTCTCACCTAGGTATTGTTGGAACAGTATCCATATTTTCTAATTAACATGAATCTGTTTCAGATGAGGACGCATGCACAAATAAATCAGGTATTATTCAATTGAACTCCCGCATTGGAGTGCAACATGAGTCCAACACTTAGTTTTTTGCATTTAATGATTTTCTTAAAAGATAATATGTGCATTAACTCAAATGTTTAACGATATCTAACATGTTACCATCCTGAATTTTCCCGGATTTTTAATTTTGTAAAAATACAAGTATAAAAACAAATTCGACCAACTTCACATTCCTAGCGAGCACATTACTATGTGACAGTGGGTTGCAATAAAATCTAGGTTCACTCAAATTTTACTTATCTGCACTTCTTCCATTTCCTTTTCCTAGCAACAACATTTACTTAAATCATTGTTGCCTTTCTTTTTCTTTAAATCATGCAAGGCTATAATTTTTCTTAGAGATGAAATGGAACTTACAGTATGATGATGGATTACAAAGAAACCCCACAGTCGGAAGAGGATAGCCAATTCTTGGTGGAATATGTCAGAGCTTATTATGGGCTATATAACTGCCTTTCATCCCCTCATCTCTCTAGTTACTTTATATTAGATTTCTAATAAAGCAAGGGGTTGTCCATTATTACCTATAATAGTTTCTTTTAGCTTTTCTTTTCATGGGTAAGTCAGTCCCTCCCTCCCTCACACTTCCAGTCAATTTCTAATAGATTTCTAACTGACAATGACTAAATTGTTCATTACACCCTCCAGATAGTTTTGTTTGCCCTTCTTCTACATAGGTTGCATCCATCTCTCCCTCAGCCAATTGAAGGCCCTACATCAAGATTTGAACCTCCTCATTGGGGACGACAGCTAGATATGGGCAACACAAAAGCAAAGAGGCTCTAAGTTGATACATTGTCAGTGAATGTCAACATGTGATATAATCGCTGAGGCCGATAAGGAGGAGTCCTAATGGTTGCCTCTGATTCCTACATACTTGAAGCCATTAGGATTAAGGTTCGGATTAGGGATGAAAGAGAAGGGTTGAGAAAGAGAATGGGATTAAGGCTCAGGTAGTGGTCAGGTAGGTCAAAAAGTTGAGGATGGGGAAGTATCCGACGAAAGACGGGTTGTAGGAGGACTCGTGGTGAGGCCAACCCTTCTTGAGCAAGTGTACTCAATACGACTCTACAAGCATTGGACTCACGTGAACACGGAGCGGGTCTGAGCATTGGACCCAGCCCAATTAAGAGTCTTACATGGGTACAGATTAAGTGCGGCCTTCTTTGTCCAAGCTATCTCTGACTGCATGCACTAGTCAAAACCATGATGGACACGGGTCCAGGCACAGGTCAAGCTAAATGTTATTTGGATTGGGAGTTGTTGTCCTAAAGAATCTTAGTCCTTTAAGAACTTGGCAAGGGTCCAATTAATAAAGCTCTTGTGGGTTGTCGAATTTCATCCAAGTGATAAAATAGCTTCTCTACTGCAATACAGAAAAGTGTATTCAAAAGGCAACAAATAAGTCCATTTTCCAAGCAATTGCATGACAATCCAAAGGGATCAATCAAAGAAAATCAGTTCATCAACAACTATATTGAGGTTATTAATATGTGAGTATAGTCCCACATAGGATTGGATAAGAAAAAGTTATGGTTTTAAAATAGGAGTTGGGACCAATACCTAGTAGCTATAGCTTTTGGGTTAAAATTGATTCCTAGCCTCTATTTAAAGCTTATTAACTCCTAAATTGGGCATGATTACTCCCCAACAAATGGTATCTGAGCTAAGGTTGTAGCCCAAATAAAAGTGAAGTATAATGTGAAGCCCAAAGGCCACAATTGAAGTGGCAAAATGTGAAGCCCGAAGTCCACAAGTGAAGTGGCCAAGTCAAGTTAACCCACGGATGCTCATAGGAGTAATATGGTTTGGTTAGCCCACAAGTGAAGTGGCGGTCACGAATGAAGTGGCGGAAGATCCTACAGGATGTTTGATAGCCACGTGCCGAATGCATGATTGCTAGTTCAGACCAAGTTAGTGACTCCAATGAAAGATTGAAGTATAGTGAAACATTGAACTATACTCACAAATTAAGGGAGAAATGTTGAGGTTATTAATGTGTGGCCCCATATCAGATAGGATAAGAAAGAGTGTCAGGTTTAAAATAGGAGTTACGGTCAATACCTAGTAGCTATAGCTTTTGGATTAAAATTGGCTCCTAGCCTCTGTTTAAAGCCCATTAACTCCTAGATTGGGCCTGATTACTCCCCAACAAACTGCTCTTCTTCATCAATTGATCTTGAGGAGACAAAGTTCTATAAGCATTACGATTAGCAAGGAGATCATTATCAAGGCATCTCCCATCGTCAATACGTTGAAGATGTTGATCAACAAGACTCATCTAGTACTAACAAATGGTCAAACATCAATCACCACATATCAGATATGCATGGTTGATTGCTTCCACATATCCTATGGATGTTGAATAATCCTTATGGCCTTATCAGATGAGGATTACAACAATATCAACATGCTTAAAAAACCTCAAATAAAAAGCTCGACTTATTCATGTTACTGACTCAAGTTCTGGCCGATAATCAGATAGCATTGAGATTAACCATGCGTACATTTACAGAAAATTTTCAGCGTCCTCACACTCAAAAAAACATGAATATTGAAACTATCGCCTAATCCAACTAATAAAATTTCCATTTTCTCTTCGAAATTAATCTGATTAGGCGAAGTTAACTCACACGTGATCTGAAGAAGCGTAATAACAATTCAAAAAAAATTCCTTTTATCTAACTAATCTAAAGTAATTAGATCATAAGTAAAACAACATAGAATAAAAATCACCAATAAAATCAAAGAGGAAGATGAAATCGATAAGATTCTCACCTAACTGAGGCGTTAAAGCATAGCGCCGAGACTCCGCCATCGCCTCAGATTCACCGAAACAGCGTAATTTCGTCGGTCGATTTCAGAGCTCCAGCAGATCTATCACCCAAATCAAAAGACTTCAAAGCTTAAGGGACAGAAGGATCCTCGATCGAGCAACCGATCGCTAGGGTTTTGAAAGGGGATTGAGTTTCGATTTTGAGGAAGATGGGAGGAAACAGCAGTCGATTTGGAAAAATAAAAATTGGGACTAAAAAGGGGAAGCGTTCGCACGATGAAGTGACCTTTGTGGCGGCGTTGAATGACGTAAATGCCCCTGGATTATCCGAGGAGTTACCGGGAATTTGGGTTGGTGCCGTCTCAGTGGCGCCAGACTGTAGGGAATAGGATCGGTGAAACCTTTGACTGCTCGCTGCTTCTGGTCGCTTTCCTGCTGTTGACTGGTTGACTTTTGTCACGTGCGGACCACGTGAGGGGTGTAGGATGCTTGTCCTTGGAAAGAACAAACGAGGCAGACGAGAATAATTACTTTTTGGTTAGTTTGTTTAATGGCAATGAGAAGACTAATTTGGCTTTTTTCACGCGAATTATTTATATGGTAAGATGTAGGTGATATTTTTTAACCGTGTGGAGAGTTTGCTTGTTAGTTACGCATCTGATGGGTCAAATTGTTGGGTGTTTTCTCTGACTTAAATTGTGGGAAATCGTACTTCTACTTCTAAAAAACATATGGGACAATTAGAAGGAATAAATTATACGTTTTAAATTTTCTGACATGGACTTCCAAAAAAACTTCTAACTTGGAAATCTATGTCTATGCTACTTATAAAAGAAAATATGAGTGTTAAAACTTTGACTCTCTATTTTGTCCCTTTTAATTTTCATAATTCCTAACCTATTACTTCTATAAATATTATTATTAGTTTTATAAATTATTATTTTCGTAATTAATCAAATCTTTCTTTTTAACCGTAGTCCTTTGGAATCTTAATAAATGTTTTTTTCATTAAGGCAGCTGAAAAGGCGCACACAATCTTTGATAAAAGCATCAACAAGAAATTTATTAAACAGATCGATCCTCCTTTTTTTCCCTTGACTTCTCACTTTCTCTCTTCAATGGCCGTCGAGGGCTCAACCCTCTACTCACCTAACCGCTGCTGAATAATGAGCTCGAGCAATTGAAGAATGATTCTCTGCGTGATATGTCCATCTCAAGAGTACGACCTCTATTCATTTTAATTTTCTTTTAATTCATCTTATTTTTGTTTTGTTTTAGGCATTGCTCTCTATTACTAGGCAAGGGTATTGCTCTCTCTATTTCCTCCTTAAAATCTAGGGTCTCACTTGTTTATTTTATTTGTTTTTGGTGTAAAGATGTTATCTTTTGTTTGGTTTATGGGCAAATGTGGACTTTTTTGGGGGTCTTGTTTATGTATTTTTTTTTCCTCTTTTTTGTGAATTAATATCTGCGACATCAATGGCGCACCTCCTCCCTAGATTATTTCATCATAGGGATACTATAGAAATTGCAAAATGAGTATACAAGATATGGGTAAGATTGTTGTCCATCACTTTTAATTTCTACTCATTCAAGATTCAAGACATTTTGGGTTTAACTACCTTAGGATATAATTTTGTGTATTTTCAATTTTAAGTTAAACAGAATATGTGATATGATACATAAAGAATTCTGTAGTATTTAGTTTTAAGTTTTATGTATATAAATTCCTTTAATGGCTCTTAATATATACATAATCATGCTATGACGAATATATGTTGTTAAAGTGCGATTTGAAGAGATTGTTGAATTTAAATTTGAAGCTTAGGTTTTGGAAATTTCTCTTTTTAAAGAATGTGTAGGATTAAGTGAAAGTTATTGGCCAGTTTAGTGACAGAGTGAGGATCTCTAAATGAATTTTATCTTTTCTATAAGATTTGGTTTCTTTGGCTTAATTGGATATATTTTGCCCCTCAATTTTAAATTTTCAGGGAGATGAAAAATGAATTTTGTTCTCTTTTTTCGCATTTGTCCGGTTCATTTGTTGTGATATTTAAGCAATCAACTAGAAGGTACTATGTTCACTGACCTTTGTTCTGTCCATATTGTTTTTGTTATGTTAGTTGAATGTATTCTGTTTGTGGGAGGAGAGATCAATACTAGACCTATAACTCCATATCACTTTCTCAACCCATACCAATAATCCATTATGTGACATGCTTTTAATTAAGTATCTTTAACATATTTCAATATCCATGATGAGTAGGATAACAATCCTAACACCTTGAAGGACCAGGATTTCAATGGTTGAAGAAATATCTTGCTTTGACAAGTTCTATGGATTTCCTTTTTTGGTCGCAAGTGATTGATTCTATGTGGCATTACTTTACATTTTCACATGAATCACATAAAATAGGCCTATATGAGAAGTAATAAGACATACTATGGTTATGGAACCTTTGGATATGCAAGTCTATCCCATTTGATGTATTCTGCAACTAGCAACAAGAACCTTTGGATAAATAATTTGTCAAGACACAAGATGTTAGTTCTACTATAACAGAAGGCATGTTATCAATATTGGATACTTTAAAAATCGGATATAGATGTTCTTTCATTGATTATACTTTTACGTAAGGTACTTCTCTCCTCATTTCAGTGTTTTCCATTTGAAGTCTTCTGGATGGAATCAATTCTTAGACCTTTTTTGGGTTTAAATCTGCCAATTAGTTTCACAAATGATGCTAAAAAAAACTAGAAAGTCAAGTACATGGCTCCTGTTAAAAGAAGATTAGGACATACACGGTTCCTATCTTTGTGCAATAACCAATTAATATAGAATATAAATTATTTGTTTTTTTGCTTATTCCTATCTAGCTATCCCTTCTAATGTTAAGATATGCTTTTTTAGTTTGTATTGTAATGTTTCAGGATTCAACTAGTAATTTATTCTGACTTGTCAGATGTTTCCTTTTCATATGAGCAAGCAATAAGTTGTAGAAATTTGTTGGTCAAGGAGGTATTTGGATTTTTGGTTGGCACAATTTTATATATGTAGCAGCTTCTGCTGAAACATCCATCCCTTTTTGTTTAGATTTTGTGAGAATGACGGTCTTTGTCACCTATCAGTTTGCATGGCCTTGTGCTTCCCGCTCTTTTATCTTTGACTTATGCCTTTATCCTCTGCATTTGACTTAATGCTATAAGAATATACATCTTCCATGTAACAATCATTTTGTATGTTGCCTTCCTTGCATCAGATCGGACATGCGGCCATGATTTTCAGTAACAAACATTTACATACTATAGCAGGAAGTGCAATAGTCTAAACTATGACAAGTTGAACTCTTTTGAGAGCACAATGTGAGGCACGATAACCATCATTCCTGTGGAAGAATTGAAAAAAAAAGAGATAGTATTGGAAGCAATGCTCTAATTAGAGAGGGTTCATATGGTAGGGTGTATTTGCAAATTTCTCTAATTATATATTATGGAGCAAACTAGAGATTAATTTGTACAATAAAGATTTAAAAAGAAAAATGAAGGTTTCAGTTAGTTCCTTTACTTTCTTGGTTTGTTTTGTGATTGCAAGTATTGTAGCATTTGAACAAGTTGATGATGATGATGAATGTGGAAATGTTCCCGCAAAGAGAATAGTCTTTAGAATGACTCCTTGCACAGAAGCATCAGTGGATTGTAATGCTCAAGTTTTAGATGAGTGTTGCTGGACAGTTCAACGGCTTGGGAAACAACCTAGCTGCCTCTGTGTTTTCATGCTCTCGAATAGTGCAAAGAGTGCAGGAGTAAACCTAAAATAGAAATGACAGTTCCAAATAGATGCAACCTTACTGACCGCCTAGTAGGCTATAAGTATGGAGGTAATCTTTTAGTATAAATATAATGTAATAATTAATTCATTGCTACTTATTAATTTTTATGAGTCACAAATGTTTGCATCCTATACTTTGCCTTAGAGAGGTGAAAGGATCTGTGAAATGAAGGCAATGCTTGTGAAATGAAGGTTACGTTTACAATAGCTATTCATGACTAAATAAGGTGCTAAAACTGTTGCTATGTAGTTAGCCTCTGCTCTATGTGAACCACATGTTTTATACATAATGCTAATATTGGCATGTCAAATTTTAGTTTCCTTCTAATGTTTCACATAGCACATGGTTTCTTAACATGCATCACGTGCAACACACGTGTTGCATACTAGTAAGTAAATAAATAGGGCGACCTTCGAATCAAGGATCACATTTTTTTCCCAAAAGGAGACATATGTTAAGAGTGTCATAAAAGAGACTTTCTTTTAGTAAATTTCACAAAACCCTCCTTAATTTTTGGGGGTCTCCAGTTAGACTCGGTGAACTTTATTTAGTCCAACTAAGCCTCTCTGAATTTTGGGGTATCTCTTTTAATTTAGTGAACTTTCAACTTTTTCTAGCGAATTCCCTATTGAAGGGGTGAGCAAATGGCCAGTTAGATCAGTTGTTTAATAAAGTTTGACAAAACTGAATGGAATCGTTCTACAGAAATCGAACCAAATAAACCAATATTATTTCAGTTGATTCAATTCAATCTATTCTGTTTGAACTTGGACTAGTTCATTAAGGAGAAGGCCTATGTTGACATAAAAAGATGCATATCAAGAACCAATGAAAGAAAAAAAAAAATAGATTAAAGGATTATCGATAAAAAATGATGCAAATTAAATGGAATAATAAACAATTTACATCTCCTTCACTTTTTAATTCTCCCTCCCAATCTCTCTAATTTAAGAGGGTTTAAAAAATGAGAAAATTTTGTTCTTTTAGGCCTTTTCTCCCTTCCCCCACTAATTAAAGGTGGCAAAAAAACATAGATTTGGGATGCTTAGCCTTATAACCTTTCTATCCTCTACTCCCCTCTTAAAGAAAGCTATCCAAATCTAAATAAGAGTGTGTTTTGCTTAGGGATTTAAAAATTATCTAGTTTTGTGGTAATTGGAAGGGTCCAATTACCCTCACTCTTTAATATCTATTTTAATTTCAATAGATAAGATAATACTACGGCTATGTTTGTTTTTTTATCCTTGGACTAGAGGGTACTGTAACCCTCGGATTATAATATTGGGACTGTGTTATTCTCGGACTATATTAATCCAATCATGTGTTTGCTTTCACACGGACTAACATCCACACTATTTAAAATAGTCCAGGTCATTGTTTGTTTTTTAGGGTGATTATGATTATTGGATTATTATCATAAACAAATTGATTTTTTGCCATTCAGTCAACTAAGATTGTATTAATGCATCTCTTTGATAAAAAATTTTAAAAGTTGGACGTGGTCTTATGTGAATAATACATGAACAATACATATCATATTTCAGAAATAAATCAAAACTATCACAAACGAGCAAAACCCAAATTACACAAGAAGACAAAATTGCAACAATTAGTAAAAAAAAGTAGCCATAAAACTTAACAGGAGATTACCACTATACAAACTTATTAAAAATATAAAAAGGCCTCTTTTCCATCAAACAACTGCGTTGTTAACTAGAGTTGTGAAAAGCATCAAAGTGTAGCTTAAGTTCTCATTGCATAATCCAGTGGTAAGAACAAAGTCGCCATCTACATAATGTTATAAATACAATCAATATTAAGTATCATATGATTTTACAAGTACAAGCATAATTAAGCTATCACATGATTTTAAATTTAATAAAGGCAAATTATAGAATGAAGTTTAACGGTCTCAGAGAAGGATTTTTCATGTCCTATAAACATTTCAATTAACATTTTCATTGATCATAACATTATTTTGTTAACTAAGGTGTGTGTGTGTGTGGGTGGGGGTTAGTCAAGTAGAACTCAAAACTAGAATTGTGATAATTTATGGACAAAATTTTATATTATTAGTCAATTGGAACTAGAACTAGGATAAAATTATATAGTGTTAGTCAATTAGAACTGTATAAAAGTAGAACTGGGATAATGGTAAAACAATTATCCCACTTACATCATATTTATATAGAAAAATAGAGTTCTATTCTCTTAAATTGTCTCAAGTTTTAAACTACAATTAGGTGGTAAAAACAAGAACTCTCTTCTTTGCTTTTTTATTTTTCATATTTTATTTCTATATCCTCTTCAAATCACACCACAAGGTCAGATCACATCTTTTTACCCTTCTATTTAATGTTATTTTTATTTTTATTAAATATTAGAACTGTACTATTAATTTAAATTAAAAAATCACATAATTCATGTCTTATTAAAAATAATTGAAATTTAAAGATGATGGAAAGATGTTTGGCAGATTAAAAAGAAAAAAGGAAAATTTTTCTTTTTTATTTGTATTATAATAATAGTTCCAAAAATTATAAAATTAGAAATTATTATTATAATGAAACATATTACAGTCTATCAAATAGTTCTTCAAGATTAATTAACACAAAAGTTAATAATTATTATCAATAATAATAAATTTTAAAATATATAAATAATAGTCTTGTCATCAAAATGCATAACTTAGGCGCTTCTTGATTATTGCAAATTATCTGCCAATTGTCTTATCACATGGCATAGGGTTATTCTCATCCAAATATCTTAATTCGAACCAACAATTAACATATAGACTATAAAGGTGAGGTGTGGGTGTGTCATAATCCCCTTTTGGGGATTAAGTAATCTCTCCTTAAAAATAGTACAGTCGGATAAAAACTAAAATGGTGGGATTGGACTATTTTAAAATAGTATTTGGACTATCTAAAAAACAAATATGGCCTATGTAAAACTTCTATTGACACAAATTGGATTTTCATGATAGTGATTTTCAAGAAAAAATGTTTGAAAATAATAATGGAAATCCTATGATTTTATCTCATCTCTTAAAAATGGAGTGCATGCTACTGATCAAGATAATCAGACCCCCCCTCAAATTATCACATAATTAGACAAAATATTGATTTGATTGGCCATGGGTTGTTAGTTCAACATAGTTAGTTGTAATAACATGTAGTTCTACCTGTTGTCATTGCAACACTCTTCAATTTCAATACAAGAGCAATGCCCCCTATTTTTAATTTATTTTGATACCACAATAACCTTTTACATGTTGCAACAACTCTAGCCAAACATGTATGTTAAATTTTTTGATACAATCGAAATGAAAATTGATCCAACTACATCGATCTAAATGGACCGTATTAAAGAATCAAAAGCTGCCTATTTCTTATAACCATTATGTCATTCTCAAAGTACTATATAAAGCAAAAAAATGTTAACAAAATAAATGCAAGCTAGTTTTCAGCCTGAATTCAAAGAGACACTGAACTTTGAAGTTTCCATCCCCATGTTATTGTAAAGAATCACTTTTGCTTGTGGTTTTCATCACGATCAAATTCTCAGCATCTATCAATTTTTAGATCTAAATATATAATACTCCATATCTTTTTTGATACTCAGCTACTATTACCGATATCGACCCCTGTATCTGTAAATTTAATTCACGTCTTTCAATATCATGAGAATAAATTGTGATCATGTTCTCATTAAAGTTCTATTTCATTAAGTTATAGCATGCATATTAACCCTAGCATGAGAATCCTAATCATCCAAGACTTAAACCTTGATTAAAGTTAAACCAAAATGACAAAGAGTTTTTAAAACAACATAAATATCATATGTAAATAAATTTGGGTAGCCATGAGTGGAGAGGAATATTGCACAAAAATTTCTAAACTTTGCCATAATTAAAGATTCCCAAGCACATGGATTATGGCTATATAAACACTCAACCATCTCTCTCTCTCTCTCTCTCTCTCTCATTTTTTATTCTTGCTCCAAGAAAACCCTCCAACACTCTCTCCTTCTTCTCCCCTTTGGCTGGCCAGCAAACAGCTTCAAACACTCCAAATTTTCACTATTAATCCCTTTCTAAAATTTTCTTTCTCAAGCTAGAAGGAGGAAGTCTAGGATCCATCAAGGAGTGATCTTGGGGGTAAAAAGAGGATCACTGAGCTCTACTTAGGTATAATTCTCATTTCTTTCTTGTCATGATGAATATCTTGAAGTCACATCTAAAAATATCAAATTTTAGTGCTAGATTGATCATACAAACATCACTTCTTTGAAAATGTACTTGCATGTGGGAATGGATCGTGAATTTGTGCTTGTATATCACTATGGAGTGCTAAAGTTTCATCCTTTGTTCTTGATTTTGAATAAAAACATGATCTTGCATGAATGTTGGTTTCAAGTTGTAGAAAAGATAGTCTTTGGCTCTGGTTGTGCTTAGAAAAGTATTCTTGCATGTATACATGGCTTGCATGTCGATATTTTAACCACAGTCTTGTGCAGAAAATTTCCTACATAATATCCTTTCAGGATTTTGGCCATAACACTCTTTACAGATATCCATTTCTAATAATTATTTCTATTTTAAAAACTATACTCTACTATCTTTCATTTGAGTCTATTTTTATTTAATTCTATGATGATTTGCTAATTCGAATCTATGATTAAATTTAATACATGTGCACAAGATATGCAGTCTGCCCTCCTGGGGTGTTTTGCATGTATCTCAATTTTTGGTTATGATTGAGTAAAGAAAATTTTGGAATTTGAAACTAGGTTTAAGGCACCTACGTCATAATTATAGTTACAATTTGATAAAGTTTGACACCTAAAAGAGTTAGATAGATATGTGGGTGTTTTCTATGCTTGGTATGAGTTTGCAATCCTGACCCCTTTATATTGTAGAGAGTATAACTCACCCTAAGAAGCTTGCATGCATGATATCCTTTTTGGTTCTGAAATTATACTTATATAGGAACAATTTGAACTTTGTTTCACTAATTTTGGATAGCGTTTGGCCCTCATCTATTTGCTTGAATCTGCTAACATGATCTGCACTTATAGTTTGCACATGTCTTGTATGTTTTGAGTATAACTTGAGCTATATACATTAGTTTTGCAAATCACTTATTGTCCTGAAAACTAGACACATATAGGAGTTATATGACACTAGTTTCATATATGTAGGACATCAATTACTCTCCCATCTATCCATCTCAATCTGCAACATGAACACTGCATTAGCTGTTTGTACATATCATAAGTGTTGAGTATTACCTTCTCGAGCATAGCATGTATAGCCCAATATAAGTTATAAGCTAGGAAAATAACAAAAACCTAGTTGATTAGAATTTCATATGTGTATACATGTATGTGTATATAGCAGCAAGACTTTTGGATTCGTTCATCAATATCGAGGAACCCGACACGAACGGTAGGTAACCTTTCCTTGCTCCCTCTCAATCCTTTGAGAGTTCGGTTGATTACTTTCTTGAAAATCCTATAAGTCAAAATTTAATGCTCACTTGTGTACCTAATTGCTTCCATAAAAATTTTAATTTGAATCACTTCATGCGTACGCTGTTTGTTGATTGCTTAAGTATTGTTATACCATTAGTTATTCATTTCAATATTATATCATTGAGATTCTATGGATGATTATATTGTGACAATTTGACTTGCTTCGATGACTCCATTATTGAGAATGATAATATTCTTTCATTTGTTAGTTTGTCGATACTCTATATTCATGAATTATGCCCTGTGTGAAGTAAGCTTCATCGGTGGGTGGTAAATGAAAGTGGGTCATGGTGGGGACATGCCCTGTATGAGGATGCTCACCGGTGGATGTATAAACAAAGACATGCGTGGTTTATTGATACATCCCATGATTGGAAAAGTTTAGAATCCTGAATATTAGAGTTTGATTATTCATTATTGACATTCACTATTTCATTCAATTGACAAATTATATTATGAGCATTGGTAGCTTATTGCTGTTATCATTTCGTTTTAATTTCAAATGTCTATATATATTCTTTTCTTTTTCCCCCTTATGATGTACGCGATATTTTTATGGTTGCCTATTGGGCCTTAGGCTCACCCATATTGTTTCTGCATCCATTTGCAGGTCGCACAGTTGATAAAGGCAAGGAGATTGCAAACCCCGACAAAGAAGATTAGCTCCTGTTGCAATCATAGTAGAAGTAAATTTGTATTTAATTTTTGTAGTACTTTTGACTTGTCGGACATGTACTAGTGCGTGCTGTAGTTTATTATCAGACTATGTGGTGTATTATTGTTCCCTTTTGCTTTTTGCTACTCCGATATTCTATGGACTCTCTATCAACCTTGTGATTTTGGTATTGTATATATATTTTTGCTGCTTTAATTTCACTCTTCAGTATTATTGTTTGCCACATGAGTGTATGTAAAAATCGAGCACGTCGACCCTCCCTATTACGGCGGGTCATGCCCAATTTTTATGTACCTTCCGGGCCCCGCCTCGATATGATTTGGAGGGTGCATTACAAAATATATGATGAATTAACCATGTCGCGTGCCATGTATCATTTATAATATTTCATATCACACTCGTTATGAAAGTGTGAGTTTGGAAAAAACTTTGCATGGATAGAAATAACTTTGATCTTTTAGATATTACATTGTTAGCCTATCCTAATTAAATAAATAACAATAATGACAAATTAGGTAAAAATATTTAAATATATAGTAATTTTAGATAAAAGATGATAAGAGTTGATTTTTTTATCTTTAAATTTAATTATTTATTATAACTAGTAAAGAGATGAATAGTTGTTATCCAATTCTAATATCTTTAAATTAGGAGATAAGAAATTGATACTAAAAGTTAGTTTTATCTTTAAATTTAATTATCTATAATGATTAGCAAAGATATGACAAATTGTTATCCTACCCTAATAGTTTTAAAATACAAAGATCATGATAAAAGATAAGAATTTGATAATTAGGAGATGTTTTTATCTTTAAATTTCATTGTCTATAATAATTAGTAAAGAGACAATAAGTTTACAAATATTAAAGGTTTGAGGGGTACGCATGTAAAACCCCAACTTTATTTTTTATTCAGCTCAACGTATTTTTAATTGGAAAAAAATCATTATGGATATGTACATAACGGACTTTAAACTGAACAAAATCCTCATCGTGAGCCAACATTGAATTACATTTAGGCCCATCAAGAATTATAAGCCTTTACATACATCCCTTTTAGTACCCTTTACATACATCCCTTTTAGTACTTATTGTTTTCAAACTAAAATTGCATCAATTATACAAATATCATGCTCATGCTCGCACATGGTTGTTTATAAATTTTAGGGTTTTGTATGTAATTTATGAACTTTTTGAGGTGGATGTTTGTGTTTTTAAAAAGTTAAAAGAGGTTTTTGTAATTTTTGGTTTTGCATGGAGCTACTTCTAACATTCAAAATTTTTAGATCATTATTTGTAATTTTTGAATTTTTACGGTCTGCTTGTAATTTTTAGATTTTTTAGATGGCTTTTTGTAATTTTAGATTTTAAGGAGGTTGTTTGTAAATTTTATATTTTTAGGGGCTTGTTTGTTGTTTTAGATTTTTTGAGTTTGTCTATTATTTCATGGATTAATCTATAAATATGAATGATTTTAGAGGTGTGATATATCATACTCCCTTTAAATATTTAAATTTGAGAAAAGTTTTCCATGGTCAATAGTACCCTTAACTTTTGAACATTACATTTTATAATCCTAATTTATCCTAATTATCCTAATTCCATGTAAACTACAACTTTAAATATTCTAATTACCCCACATGGACAAAATCAAACTTCAAAGCTAATTATCCTAATCTCACATGAAGAAATATTCAAACTTGCAAAAACACCTCTAGAAATTCTAATTTTATAAAAACTTTTGAAAATTAGAAACCTACAAATAGTACACCAAAATTTAGGAATAACAAACAAACCCTTAAAATTATAGAATTTGCAAAAAAAATACCCTAAAAGTTTTGTAAATTGCAAAAGAACTCAAATATTAAAAATTTCTAAAACCTTTATTTTTTAATTTTGAGGGTGTTTTATAGCATATATGTACTTTTGTACATGAAAATTAATATTGGTGTTGTATTCAAGTATAAAAATAAGCTCAAAACCTGTGTGATATATCCAAAAATATTTTATGATCATCATATAAAACCTTTATTCCTACTTTTACAAAACTAAACATGATAAGATTACTAAGGTGTAAAAGTAATATGAAAAATATCATAAATCTTCATGATCTTTCAATCAAATATATAAAACTTTATGTGCATATATAATATAGATAGATTGTGAAAACGATGTGAACCAATATGATAAAACTCATGGCTATATACTAACAGATAACCCTATCTGAATATTTCATGTAAAAGCATATACATAGGCACGATCCAATTTTTTTATTTTTTTAAAAATATGAAAATAAAGAAAGAAAAATTTTATTTTGTTTTTCAATATATGAGAAGAACCAAAATTAAAGAAAAATCAAATAAAAACTAAAAAAATAAGAAATCTATCAAATCTAATCTATATACATACAACAGATAAATCAACATGCTAGATATCAAGAGATAAAATGTCTAAATCTTGTCTCAACCCAGTGAAACGATCTTGAGCAAAGGGTATGTAAAAATATCGCAAGTTGGTCGATGTAGGGCAAACTCAATTTGAACATTCTAAATATTGTCTCAACTCGGTGAAACGATATTCGTGCAAAGGGTTTGTAAAAATATCGACAAGTTGGTCGATGTAGGGCAAACTCAATTTGAACATTCTAAATATTGTCTCAACTCGGTGAAACGATATTCGTGCAAAGGGTTTGTAAAAATATCGCAAGTTGGTCGATGTAGGGCAAACTCAATTTGAACATTCTAAATATTGTCTCAACTCGGTGAAACGATATTCGTGCAAAGGGTTTGTAAAAATATCGACAAGTTGGTCGATGTAGGGCAAACTCAATTTGAACATTCTAAATATTGTCTCAACTCGGTGAAACGATCTTCAGGCAAAGGGTATGTAAAAATATCAGCAAGTTGGTCAGATGTAGGGGCAAACTCAATTTGAACATTCTAAATATTGTCTCAACTCAGTGAAACGATATTCAGGCAAAGGGTTTGTAAAAATATCAGCAAGTTGGTCAGATGTAGGGACAAACTCAATTTAAACATTCTCTTTTGCAATATGGTCCCTAACAAAGTGATGTCGAACACCTATATGTTTTGTGCGTGAATGATAAACTGAATTATTGCTCAAATCAATAGCACTCTTATTATTACATCTAAGAGAAATTTTCTTAACGGTAATGCCATAGTCCTGAAGAGTCAAAGACATCCATAATGCTTGTGAACAACAACTACCTAATACAATATACTCGGCTTCAGTAGTGGACAAAGCTACACAATTTTGCTTCCTACTAGACCAAGATACTACAGAATATCCTAAAAGCCGAACTGTACCACTATTACTGTTCCTATCAGTGTGACATCCAGCAAAATCACTATCAGAATATCCAACCAAATCAAAAGAATTGCACATTGAAAACCATAATCCGAATTTTTGCGCTTCAATTAAACATCGGAAAATTCGTTTTATAGCTTTCAAGTGTGATTCTTTAGGATTTGCTTGAAATCTTGCACATAAACACACAAAAAAAAATAATATCTAGACGGGAAGCAGAAAGATATAAGAGACTATCAATCATATCTCTATACCTTTTCTCATTAATTGAGATACGTGTTTCATCTTTTGTAAGCTTTATCGAATGACTCATTGGAGTTGGTGCAGACTTTAAACTATCCATCCCAAAGCGTTATAAAAGTTCTTTCACATACTTCTCCTATGATATAAACACTCCATCTTTTATCTGCTTTACCTGAAACCCTAAGAAATACTTAAGCTCTCCCATCATGCTTATCTCAAATTCATCCTGCATGAGCTTCTCAAACCTATAATAAAGATCCTTATTAGTAGCTCCGAAAATAATATCATCCACATACACTTGTATAATAAGAATATCTTTTCCCTCAGAATGAACAAGAAATGTATTGTCAGCAAAACCCTTTTTAAAGTTGTATTTAAGAAGATAAGAACTCAAACGATCATACCAAGCTCAAGGTGCTTGTTTAAGACCATATAAAGTTTTATCTAACTTATACACATGATTAGAAAATTTATGATCAATAAAACCAGGGGTTGTTCTACATTGACTTCTTCCTTTAGGCACCCATTTAAAAAGGTACTTTTCACATCCGTTTGATAGAGTTTAATGCCTTTGTACCAAGAAAAAGCAAGTAAGATCCTGATGGCTTCAATTCTAGCAACCGGTGTGAAAGTTTCATCAAAATCAATACCTTCTATTTGATTGTAACCTTTAACAACAAGTCTAGCTTTATTTCTTACGATATTACATTTTTCATCCAATTTGTTCTTAAACACCCACTTAGTTGCTACAATAGGATGATTATTTGGCTTAGGAACTAAATTCCACACTTTATTTCGAGTGAATTGATTAAGCTCTTATTGCATGACATTATCCAATTTTCATCATTTATAGCTTCATTCACATTCTTTGGATCAATTTCCGATATAAAGTTCACATAAGCTCAAAATTCACCAAGAAAGGAATGAGAACTATTACCTTCACTTACCTTTGTAGTAGCCATTGAGCAAAAATAGTCATTCAAACGAGCAGGTGGTTGACGATTTCTTTTAGGAAGTATTCTTATAGATGAATTCTTCAAATCCAATCCTTCAATTACTTACGATGTTTGAGAATTTGACTCCTCTTTAGAATCTTCTTTCACTTCCTCACTTTTCTCTTTCGTATCACTTTGTGTTTCCTTCTCTTATTCAATCATTATTCTTTCTTGTTCTCCATGTGGATTTGGTTCCATTGCAATATTATCATCACACCTGTCAACAATATTCATATTGTTAGATTCATCAAACTTAACATGGATTGACTCTTCTAGAATTTTTATTCTCTTGTTTAAAACTCTATAAGCTTTACTACTAGAAGAGTATCCCAAAATATACACTCATCAACTTTAGAATTAAATTTCCTAATTGATCTTTCGTGTTCAACAAATAACACTTACAACCAAAAATACGAAGATATGAAACATTTGGGGTATTTTGATAATACAGTTCATAAGACGTCTTATTTAACATAGGTCGAAGATAAGCTCTATTAGTCATATAGTATGCTATATTAACCGCCTCAACTCAAAAGTACTTAGACAATTTATACTCATTAATATGGTTCTAGCCATCTCTTGTAGAGTCCAATTCTTCCTCTCGACAACTCCATTTTGTTATGAAGTTCGAGATGATGAATACTCGTGAGTGATTTCTGTATTAGCACAAAAATTTTCAAAACTTTTATTTTCAATCTCCCCTCCATGATCAGAACGAATAGTACAAATAGAGAGACCTTTCTCTTTTTCAATATTTTTCAAAAAAATTTCAAATATTTTAAAACACTCACTCTTTTTGGCTAAAAATATGACCCATGTGAATCTAGAGTAATCATCAACCACAACTAAATAATAACTCTTACCTCCCAAACTCTGTGTAGAAACAGGTCCAAATAATTCCAAATGAAGTAATTGCAAAGGTTTAGATGTGCTCACCTGATTCTTCAAGCTATGAGAAGCTTTTATAAATTTACCTTTGGTGCAAGTCTCACATAAACTTTCATTCTTAAAATTTGTTACAGGCAAACCTCTAACCAGCTCCTTCTTTAAAAGTTTTTGTAGTAATCTCATACTTGCACTTCTCCTTCTGCAACCAAATATTTTATATTGTCAGATTTGATATCATGGAGATTCAATGTATAAACAATAGCATGTCTATTACAAGTAAACACAATCAAACCTGTTTGTGAATCAATTATTTTGCATACTTTAGATTAGAAAAGAATAAACATACCTTTGTCACAAAGTTGACTAATGGAGATGAAATTATGCTTTAAACCATCAACAAGTAAAACTTTAAGGAGTTTAAAAGAATCATTACCTATATCACCAACCCCTATAATCTTATCTTTATCATTATTTCTAAAAGTCACATCTCCACCTTTCTTTTTATCAAAATTAAGGAACAAATTTTTCTTACCAGTCATGTGACGTGAACATCCTGAATCTAGATACCAAGTACTTCCTTGTTCCTTAGATCTACAATGAGCTTCCTCATCTGAAGATACGCCACTCTTTAGCAATTTGAACATTAGCCATAAGACACTGTTTTTGATCTATGGTGTGATCGTCTAGTTCTTCTTCATCAATTGATGATTCCCAAGATTTTATTTTAAAGCTTTATTCTTTCCTTTGAAGTTTATTTTATTGAGAGGGCAATCATTCTTGTAATGTCCTGGCTTCCTGCAACGAAAACATATAATATCAGAATCTAAATCTTCATATTGAATATTTTTTACCATAGTGAAATTCAATTCTGTTTATTCTTTAAGAGTTTCTTCCCATCTCTCAATCTCAGAAATAATTCGAATCCTTTTACCATCATTGCATACTGATCATCTTCATCGTCCGAACTTGATTTTGAATCTATCTTCTTCTTTGATCGGGATTTATCTTTCTTAGCATGTAGGGCTAACGACTTCTTCTTTGAATCTTCTTCTAAGGCATCTTCTCTCTCTTTCAGTCGAACTTCATAAGTGATGAGATTACCTACAAACAAGATCATCAAGAGTGAGTCTAGAAAAATTCTAAAGTTCTTCTATTGCCGTTATCTTTGGTTCCCAATCTCGAGATAGAGAACAGAGTATTTTTCTGCAAAGCTCCTTATTATCATACTCCTTCCCTAGAGCTTTTGACTTGTTCACGATATTCAGTGAATTTTGTGAATATCTCTTGTAAGCTCTCAGAGGCCTTCATCTTGAAGTTCTCATACTTGCTCATCAGCATAACAAGCTTAGCCTCTTTAACCTGCGAATTTCCTTCATGGGTAACTTCAAGTGTTCTCCAAATTTCCTGCACAGTAGAATAATTAGAAACATGGTTAAATTCTTCAGCAGTAAGAGAGTAATATAAAGCATTCATGCCTTTTGTATTATAAGAGTAAATTTTTTTATGCTGTGGAGTCCACTTATCCTTGGGTTGAACAATTATAACTCCCTCTACCTCAGTTGTAGGTTCCTTATACCCATGTTCTGCACTATCCCAAACATCTAAACTGGTGGGTGATAGAAAAGCTTTCATACGTGCTTTCCAATATGCGTAACCGGTGCTATCGAAAAGTGGGGGTCCGTTGACGGCGTGTCCTTCAGAAAAAGCTAAAGCAGTAGTAGAGCTTGACATCTCTATCCTAGATTGTGATACCTAAAGATGGGTAATGAGGCCCCAATACCACTTGTTGGAAACGGGATGCAAGCCTAGAGGGGGGTGAATAGGATTGATGCAAAATTTTCGGATAAACAAAGAATATGCAGCAAAAAATTAAAAATATAAAACTAAGAGCAACCAACACAGGAACACACAGTATTTTTATAGTGGTTCGGATCAAAATTCTACGTCCACTCTTCCTTCTGGCATAGGTTCTTCTTCACTATGACCGGAGTTATCCCTGAATCACAACCTGATTCAGTAGGCTTTACAAACAGGACCCTAAAATCTATCCGAAACCAGTCGATATACCCAACTCCTCATAATGACCAGAAGAAACCTAGCTCTAGCTAGCCACACTCAATTACCATGGCTTGAGCATGCCAATCCTCAATTATCTCGGCTTGAGTACGCCGCCAAACTTGCAAGTTTGAAATACAAAACCAACCCTAAAAATAATTAAAGCACAATTGAAAAGATCTTACAGCCCTTTTAAAAATAAATTGTTCTTCAAACCAATGTCGATGATGATCCGTGAAGAAGCGATGTTGAGCGCGACAAGAAGAAGTTGAGCGAGACTTAGGGAATTAAATTCTCACTCTCAATCTCTCTCAATCCCTAGCATTTGATATCACAAACTTGTGCAAATATCCTCTCTTTTTCTTATTGTTAATCTCTTCTCCAATCCCTCCTTAAATAGATCTTGATTACATTGGAAAGAAGTCTTCTAATCAGTGTTGAATTAGGAGATCAAATCCGTGATCAAAACGATTGAGATTGAATCTGAAAATCTGCCAAAATGCATCCAAACCATCGATGGTTAAACACGATCATCGATGGTTGATGTTGATCATCGATAGTTCATTGTAGTCCATCAATTGTTCAAATTCTAGTTTCTGAAATTCACAGATTGTTGATTATAGTCCATCGATGGTTGAAGCGATCATCGATGGTTGACTGTAGTCCATTGATGGTTCAATTTCTCATTTCTAAAAAATACATATTGTTGACTGTAGTCCATCGATGACCTATGGACCATCGATGGTTAATGGTTGAAATCAACTATTCATGTTGATTTTTGCATCATTTTGAGCCGAAACGTTTTTCGTACCTATTTATTTCTGAAATATATCATCTCACAAACTTATTAGTACAAAATGAGAGTTTGTTATTGATCAAACAAGAGATATTGTACGAACAACGTTCTCCTTGAACAAAGTTCTAACACCCCCCCCCAAAACCAAGGTTTATAGAATTGCACCCCCAACCCATTTCTAATATAACAATGCAAGCACAAGACCATTTAAGTTTCCACCCAACCAAGCATATTTAAGTTTCCACCTTACCAATAAATAGGCCCAGAAACTTAAAGCCCAAATATACAACAAAATACTTAAACCCGATACCCAAAACCCAAACCCAAAATCTTTCTCCCTCTCCCTCTCTCTTCTTTTTCTCAGAATACAGAGCCCCAAAAGTTCCTCAAATTGCAGACCCTAACTCTCATGATCCACCTAACTCCCACTTGCACTACGGCCACTACCCGACCTTGTTGCCAACCGGATCTCAGGCCCGACCAGCAGACGCCCTGAACCCCATCCAGACCCACACCCACCACTGTCCATTCCTCCATCTTTCATCAACTTCTCACCAAGCCAATGTGAATTTAAATTTTCTTTTGAATTGTGTGTTTAAAGAGTTAATATGGTTTTGTTTAATGACTAGTTCACACATTCACATGCTTTCATCTAATATTGAGGGATACAACTCAAAAATTTTAATATGCTAAGAACATGCAATAAATTATTTTTGTTTGTCAAATATTTTCTTCAATCTTACTACAATTTAAATAAATTAAAGTGTAAAAGGAATTTGTGGTTAATGGATTGTTATTTAATTTGAGAATTTGAGTCATATAATCATAGTAGAAAGTCAAATTGTGAGAATTGGTAACTAAATATAACTAAAAATAATTATTGATTAATTGAAATAATAGTTTGATATTTATTATCTTGCGAAATTTTTTCGTTATGGAGAAATTTTTTAAGCGAAAGTCACCAATGGAGCAACCATCAACTACTCCAAATTCAAATGATATTGAGAATTTAGAACCTAGCAATAATAAGCGAAATAACGGAATGAACTTAAAAGATCTTTCGGCAGATGCGAGTCTTCACCGGATATTTTTTATTATCATCCCAATGATCGAGATGATATTTGAAGAGCCTATTTGCAAAAAGGTCCTTATCAACCACGCAAACATAGTTTTCCACAAACAAAAAATTATAAATGATTTGCGTTGTTTCAATCCTAATTGGTTTAATGAATTTTGTGTACAGTATATCTAAACATGCGGTCTT
This sequence comes from Asparagus setaceus, assembly GCA_012295165.1. NCBI lineage: Eukaryota > Viridiplantae > Streptophyta > Magnoliopsida > Asparagales > Asparagaceae > Asparagus > Asparagus setaceus. The sequence goes on from CM022706.1 coordinate 22,403,135, forward strand.
TTGCTTGTGTTGCTATCTAAGGTGGTGATTGTTTTACCACCAAGGGGTATACAAATTGGAAAAAGAAAGATGGCCTAATAAAGCATATTGGTGGTCCAAATTATGTGCATAATGAAGCTTGAACTAAATGTCAAGCTTTAATGAAGCAAAAGCAACACATTGATGTTGCTATATCCAAGCAATCCGGAGGTTCTTAAGATGTATTAGGCAATATTTATAGAAGTATGCACATCCATAACCACGTCGAGTTCATCATAGATTAATTATCTTGCAACCGAGTTATAATAAACACATAAACCCAAAGAAAACAATCAATATATTTGACCACGTGCAATTCACGTGCATCCTATATACACACACAAACATATATGTACATGTTTGTGAGAGAGAGAGAGAGAGAGAGAGAGAGAGAGAGCTAAGAATCATGTAGATGTGGACTAGATATGAGAATTGAGCCGAAGGACCCCGTCCTTAAGCGTAGAAAATCATAGTAGTGTCATTCTTTAGAAATATATTGTAGGCTTATAGTATAAAGCATAGAGAAAAACTACAAAAAAAAGAGATAAGTCCTGATAAATTGGTGAAAGAAAAACGATAGAAAAAAATATCGCTATGTGATCTTCTTACCATGTAATGTGGATGAATTTAGACAAAAAATTAGGGCGTGTTTAGCAACCTGCCAAAATAAAGACTGTAATTGATATTGGTAGGGTGAGCAAGCGGTCGGTTGTCAGCTTCGACTATTATTTATCAAACTGAACCGAACCGTATCAAATTGATTTGGTGATGTTCGGTTCAGTTTGTTCAGTTTGGCCTTAGACATGTCATGTTAGAGATTTTTTAGCTAAAAAAATAGTACTATTACTCTTCAAACCTTTCACTCATCTCATATTCCAAACCAAAGGAAAAACTTGTGAAATCGATGACTTTACAAACTAAAATTAAATATTTATCAATTAAGATATATTAAAATATTAGTATAAATTATCTATTCACCTTGAATAAATCATAACTTATAGGTAGTTATGTTGAGAGCGGTAGGTATGGTTATTTTTGTTTCAGATATTTTAAGACTGAACCGAATCAAAGTTTTCCTAAAACCAAACTGAACCTCAAAATTCAGTCGGTTCGATCAATTTACGCAGTTTTTTGCACCGAACTGTGCTCACCCCAAGATCTTGGTCCTATTTCAGGAAGAACTCTGTTTCGAAAAAACTTGGCTAGTTTGTTTAGGAATAACTCAATTAAGAAAGACACCTTAAAGTTGTTCTATGTTGATCCATCTTTGTGGATCAAAACATAACTCATTGCTAGGGTTGGGCATGTGCCAGGCCAGGCCTAACACATGAACTGACCAGGCGGTTCCAATGGCCGAGCTAGTTTTGATCCAGGACCAATCAGGCCACGCTAAGCCTATTCTGCCTCCTTGACCCCAGGTCTAGGGTTGAATCTAGCCCGGCCTACGATCCGCTTAGGGTTGGGCCGGTTTAGACCCAGCCCACAGGAGGTCTGGTCGCGGGCCAACCCATAGGTGTTTTTTCCCAATTTTTTCCATTCTAGTATTTATTTTTATAAAAATAGATTTAATTATTTTTTATTATTTTAAACTTTTAATTTAAAATGAAAAATGTATATATATTACAAATATGATCTTTGGACTTCTGAGGAAGTCCTACATCCACGAGAAGCAAATAACTTTCTTTTAGTTTAGATAAAAATTACAACTTTACAAGAGAGAAAAAAGAAAAAAATGTTAACCATTAGTGTTCGTTGGGTGAATTCCTTCAAGTTATATTCGCCATATTAGTGAAGAAAAGATTTTGTTACTGAGAGTCAAATTTGTTTAAAATAAATATAAATCAAAAGAATCCGGCCCGGGCCCGGCCAAGCCAAAGGTGGGCCGGGTCAACTCCCCTGATCCCGGGTTTAGCATAAAACCTAGCCCGGCCCATGACCCGGTGACATTGGGCGGGTCTTGACCCTTGGCGGGCTGGGTCGGTTTGGCCCACAGGTCAACTCAGCCCATGCCCACCTCTACTGATTACTCAAAATTTGGACATTGACTAGTCCATCCAGTTTTGAGAAGTTTGCCAAACAGAGCCTTATATTGTTGCATAGTAGGTGTAGAGTATTGTGATTGCTTCTTCACACACAATCTTCGGGCTGCTTAGTAACCCATCCACTAACCAAAATAATAGAACTAATCTGGTTAAGGGTTTAAAATGTGTTTAACAAAAAATGATCTAAGATTGGACTAGATTTTTGAGTTCAAAATGAGCAAAATTGACCTGCGCATTGCCGCGGCATTATCCTGAAAAAATAAAAAATGGAATGAGGAAAATCTTCACAATTCACTCTACAATGTTGATCTCAAGTGAACAATTTAAAGGAGCGCACAATAATCTGAGTTAAAGTAAAGGCTATAAACTTAAGTCAATTCATAAATCATTTTTAATCAAGATACAACTTTCAAAAGGAACTCATGTCTCAAAATTATGACATTAAGAAAGCACAAAATTAATTACAAGACACTTACCAGCCCTGATCACTGAAGGGAAAATCTTTTCCTTAAAATCGAGTCACTTGCTGATCACTAAAGGTGAAATTTTTTTGCTCAAAATCGAGTGTACAAGTGATGATGGTGATGAGAATCACTCTAGGATAAAATTCTACTTGATCATGCTTTCATTTAACTTATGCATCCAAATCTTTTCCTGTGAAGGTCCAAAGTAGGTAGATACATTTGTTAATAATGAAACAAACTCAAAGAAATCATAACAAGGAAATCAAAGATTAAAGTCCCTGGCTCTCATCTCTGGTGAAGTATCGAGTAGAGGATGCAAGACCACAAGCAAAATGATGCCTCTTATGGCCATCTGAGAGGCAGCTGAGGAGGAAGGACCCTATGCCTCAATTTAATGTCCTTCTAAGGTTTTCATCCATTGTCCCAACTACATAGCAACTACAAAATAAAAATAAAAATAAAAATAAAAATAACAATAACAATAACAATAACAATAACAATAACAACAACAACAACAACAACAATAATAATAATACTATGTTATTATCTTAAATCAAATAATAGGAATAGAAATTACAACTTATACAGAAGAAGGCTGAATTGTTAAATTGACAAACATTGGAACAAAACTTGCTGGCGGCCGGCGAAAAAGCTGGCTAGTTTAACCGATGGATCGCTGCTATTGCATCTTCAAGTATTCACTTACATCATTGAGATCATCTACATTGCAAACACTAGAGGAGTCCTCAAAATGAAGAAGGTGAATTTTCTGGTCAAGATCTCAATTTGTTTCTTTTTCTTCTTTTGTTTTTTATCTCAATATGTTTTGAGCAAGATGGATTTTAGGCAACGTGGATAAATGATGGCCTTAGAATTGAGAGTATGGTTATGACTAAAAATATCAGAAGGAGTGAGAGCTTTCCAGAGAACTCCAACATTATTCTTTCTGCATGATTTTTTTAATTATGTTATTTTTTGAAGGCACTGTAAAAAGAACAGTGCTTATCTACAGTGAGGGCATGGTTTTTAATTATGTTGTTCCTTAAATGCACTGTGAAAGAAATAGTGCTTATCTATAGTGAAACATCCAAAAGTTTTAGCAGATAGTATAATATAATATAATATAATATAACATTAGTTATAGATAGATGATTTAAATGAGTATGAAAGAAGCCAAACAGTTGTGTATCTTTTCTCAAGTATAAACAATTTAAATGAGTAAATTAGAAGTCTAAATTGACCTAAAAATTACCATTGGTATCTATATAGCTACAAATAAAATGGTCGAAATTAATTAATAACTAAACGGTTCAAGCTTTTAACAGACCTATTATTATGAGCTCACATTGGATAACTTTCCAAGTTCAGGAGCCCTAAATATTATAATCTTGAACAACTTCCCTTTAATGGTAGAATAAAGGCTATGGAGTTAACTCAATCCACAAAGTAAAATTATTTTTAATTAGGAAACCAATTACAAAAGAACCCAAGTTCTAAACTTACAACTTTAAGAAAAGCCCCAATTTCATTATGAGATTAAAGGAAATAAATAAGGTATGTGACAGAAATCGTAGCTGATCAACCACAAGTCAAAAACTTTAGTCAAAATCGAGCAGATAAGTGGTGGTGACTGTAGCCATGAGCATCATTCTAGTGTTAGAGTCTACTGAATCATATTTCTATTCAAACACATGCATTCAATTCTTTTTTTGGTAGAGTTCAAAAGTTTGGTAAATACATTCTGTAACAACAATATAAGAAATCAGAAAAAAGAAAACTAAAACTTATATCTCTTTAACATAACCGGCCATTACCCTTAATTTTGCAAGCAGTCCAACCTTCACACTTCCTGCTGACTTCTTGCTTGAAGGTCCATCTTCCGAATCTAACCAAACAAAATAAAACAACACCAATCATCGGATCAAAGGCTTAAAAGGTTAAAGGTTTTTTTTCTTTCAATTAGGACCGATCCTTCAGCATATTTGACTCCCGATTTAATCTCAGCAATCTACTGCTTTTGTTCTGCTATTCAAACACAAATAATCATGTAATGTTAAATGAAAAAAATTCATATAATTGCATCAAAAACCAAGAAACCAAGCTCGAATTCTCACTTTAAATAGCAAAAAGAATAAAACTTTAAAGACATTAATGAACCGTAGGAATAAATCTTACTCGGCATAGGGCTCCAGCAGATCTATCACCCAAATCAAAAGACTTTAAAGCTTAACGGACAGAAGGATCCTCGATCGAGCAACCGATAGCTAGGGTTTTGAAAGGGGATTGAGTTTCGATTTTGAGGAAGATGGGAGCAAACAACAGTCGAATTGGAAAAAAAATTGGGACTAAAAAGGGGAAGCGTTTACACGATGAAGTGACCTTTGTGGCGGCGTTGAACGATGAAAATGCCCCTGGATTATCGGAGGAATTACCGGGAATATCAGCTGGTGCTGTTTCGATGGCGCCAGACTGTAGGGAATAGGATTGGTGAAACCTTTGACTGCTCGCTGCTTCTGGTCGCTTTCCTGCAGTTGACTAGTTGACTTTAGTCACGTGCGGACCACGTGAGGGGTGGATGTATTGAGGACGCTTGTCCTTGGAAAGAGAGGCAGACGAGAATGATTGCTTTTTGGTCAGGACAAATTTTCAAATTAGACCGTCTTTGCAATTTAATTGTAAAAAATCAACCCATTTTCAATTTATTCATCTTTTTCGACCTGGTTTCAGCTAATTAGTTGAAACTGGGTCGAAAATAGTAAATAAAACTTTACAGGATTCTAAATCCCGTGAAGTTTAGTACGTAATTACACAGCCTAATCAAAATAGAACTAAGGTGTCATGAACGGAACCAAACTTCATGGGATTTCAATTCTCGTGAAGTTTGGTCGCAACTACACGGGATTTGAAATCTTGTGAAGTCGCAGGCTAAATTGGAGTGACCGGTCCTCACTTCCTTCAAACTTGTCGATGTGATTCTTATGGAACACATTTGCTATTCTCTGTCTAATCCTACTGAAGATCCCTAACACTATTGGATCCTGAATCTCAGCAATATGCTTACTTATATTAGCCTCAATCGCATCAAAAGTATAGATCTACAATTTAATCAACATATATGCAGCTTAGCAAATAATATAAATACAAAAAAAGAATTGTCATTTTAATTGAGTTTAAAAACTTACATAATCCCTCTCGATCATGGCGCTAGGAATATAACTATCTGCCGATGGGCGTGGTACGTATCCAGCTAATGGTTGTCGGTCGCGTCCTGTCCATCTGCGTGTGATATTCTAATACCAACACATATACGCGGTATAACCAGCTGTTGGATATCTCTCATCCTGTATGAGATTCCACCAATTATTCAACCTATTTATGTATTCCGCACGAAATATGGCCCAGTGCGTATAATGCAATGTCTCCCGTCATCTATGATCGATTTACTCAACAGGATCTGGCACATGCTGAGAAAGATAAAACTGCTGCAGCACACGATCTGGGACGTGCATCTCCACAATCTCTCAACATATCAACGAGACTCTAGCTTTAAACAAAGCAGCGCGATCTCTACAAATAGGTGCAAGGGTATAGATATCGAGATCCATCGGAGAATAGGGCATCCACTAGAACTGAAATTTAAAAAAAAACTATAGAAAAATTGAAATAAAATAATGAACTAATTTTTATATTTACCTGTTCGTGTTGGAGGCCATCAAGCTCATTTCTGTAAACCTATATATGTCTGGTCGCAGTGCTGTATTTTGAGTGCCTCACATTATACCTACTTGGCATAAAGAATATATGAGAAAAAAATTCAATATGAATAAAATTAAGTGATAATTAAAATTTTAAATTCATGCAAAATTATACCTGCATCCTAAAGGAAACTGACCCTGTAGATCGCTGTGCATCTACAAAGTAGGTCGTTCAATATGAATGTGCGCCCACGACCAAATATGTAGCAATGTCATGCACCCCTTGAAAATTTTATTCTACAACAAGGAGATCATGCCTAGTTCTCTATAAAGGTATGCCAAGACCGCACTATCCCATGATAGAATGCCGCACACCTCAAAATCCTCAAGTAGTGTCAGACATCGTGCATGTACAAGATTCTTGCTCGTATCAGGAAATAACATACACCCTATCATGTGCAATGTGTAAGGACGAGCATAATACTGAATCGTCTCATCTGTGGCGTCAACGGGTATAGCTCCCATAAATGTCGAACGAAGCCATGATAGCTTCATCGCACCACTCCTCAATTTGGGAACCTGCCCAAGAAGCCTCTCACATACTTCGGCCCAATTATGGTCATCTGTGCCCGTAACAACAAGGCCATCAATCTGGAGCTCAAGTATGACGGCTACGTCCTGAAGTGTAATGGTACACTCCCCTATATGCATATGAAAGGTGTTGGTCTTTGGCCTTCACCTCTTAATCAGAGCACCGATAAGGGCCCAGTCAAGCCTAATCCATCTCACCGATGAACACTCTAAAAAACCGGCGTAAGCTATCAACTGTAGTACTCGCTGATACTCCGTCTCCCAGCCCGAATGACTTTAGGAATGGTCCACTATGTTGATATCTGCTACGGCCTGCACATTAATTGAAATCTTTTAGAATACAAAAAATTGAAACTAGAGCAAAAATAAGATATAAATACACACACACACACACACACACATAATTATTTTACCTGTCCTAAGCCAATCTTGTGGGAATGATGCTCTATCTGAAGGTATAATACGTCGGGTTGGATCAGTCTCAGATCCATAGTGTATCTCTCTGCAATTAAAATACAATACATTAGATATCTCATTCAATCACAATAGAAATTAAAAATAAAACATGCACAACGAGTAGCGTATATCAACATATAAAGAGCATACTACATAGATATCTCATTCAAAATTAAAAATAAAAAGTTAAATATTACAAAAACCATGGCCAAATATTCCATACAACCAAGCCCCAAATAATCAACTCCTAAGCCTAGTTGGATAACTGTTTTTGTTATGGCCCGGTTGATCGCATCTACTACACTTATTTTTCCTCCTAACTCCTTCTCATCCTTCGTCCATAGTATTTCTAATTCGCACAAAACAAGGTTGCCCAACTGATCTCTTATACAAAGGAGATAACATCCCTGGCCCGCCTTGTATCCAATGTTGACTATTGTATGATGGACGAAAACACTCATTGTATGTTGTTGCCTTGTTGGTAATTATAAGTCAAATACCTCTCTAATGTGATATCCTCGCACCCCCTTGTTGATTCGAACAAGCCTCTACAACATGGGCACAAGGAAGCCATTGTAATTGCGGTATATTACAAGTGCATGTACAAGTATGATCCACTATCATATTGACTTTGTAAGAGTGACTTTCTCTATGTGATACTTCCTCAATGACCTCCCATTCATTAAAATTGTATCTAATGGCACGACAAGATCGAGCAAAAATAATTTGATCCGCTAATATGCCTTCAACTTTCGAGGCCAACTCCGACGGGATATTTTCTCCAAGTGTACGTCGTCTGAGGAAGAATTTATTAAGTTTGTAAAAAGTTTTTGCAACTAAGGACTGTATTGGCATAGCACGAGCTCCCCTTAGCACACCATTGAAACTCTCTGAAGTCATCATCATACAAAATCGTTTCCCGCCATCTCACATAAGGCCCACCTATCGACATTGTTCGGGCCCAAACTAGACTCAATCCAATCATGTGCAGCTTGTGAAATGGACTTAATCTTCTCTCGTAGTTGCTCATAAACTAATTTTTTCGTTGCACATCTAGCTTGCCAAAGAAGATTTTGGAGATGCACTTGTCCATGCTTCCTCTTGAAGTTGTCCCTAATATGTCGTAAGCAATAGCGATGTTAATGCGGTGATGGAAAATATTGTTGGAGTGCTCTTGGAATTCCTTTAATCTATCAGATATGAATGTAATCGATCGCGTTCGGACACTAGGTATATGATATCTAATACATGCAAAAAACCATGACCAATTTTTGGTGTTTTCAGCATCAACCATTGCAAAGGCCAAAGGAAATAAACTGCCATCTGCGTCTATTCTGGTTGCAATGAGCAAAATGTCTTTATATTTACCATACAAGTGGGTGCCGTCAATGCTAAGAATAGGGCGACAATAATTGAATCCCTCGATGCAAGGCCCAAATGCCCAAAATACCCTCGTGAATCGTCTATCTCCGCCGTCAACGGGATCTGATGATACTTCGTACATTGTCCCCGGATTTTCTCTTTTTGAGTGCTTCAAGATAGTGTGGTAATATCTCATAAGACTTGTCCCAATCTCTAAATATTTTTATCTTCGCCTTCCTCTGAGCATTCCAACACTTGTTGTATGACACATCTAAGGTGGTCACTTCACTCACTAAGATATGAATATCATTTGGCCTTAGATCGAGATCCTCCCTTAGTTTAAGCAAAATCAATCGGTATATGAAAGAGGCAAACGCATATTTATGATTCATCTCTAATCGAGGATTACTACATGTGTGAACTCCGTTTTAGTGTGTTATTTTAAATTGTCCGCCTACTCTTACCCCCAAGCGTGAATTAAGCTTTCAAGGACACTTTGTGTTGTCGTCGTGGTGACCACCGATATCTTCTTGCTCACCATCTTTATTGTAAAAATAGACTACATTATAGCTTGTTGTATTGCTTTTCATCTGCCTAAACTTACAAACAAAGCGCATGAATCAATTTCTCCTTGCTTTCAAATAGATCGCCCTTTCTGAATGAGAAGTCTTCGCCTTGTGTATCGTTATTTAAATTTGGGCCAATAGGAATATTTTCCACTGTGGACTCATCAATCCATCCATCTCCATGATGTTCATCGGGTGGCGAATCCTCTAATACGACGTACTCATTGTTAGAATAACATTGGTCAATTAATTGGTTTTCCCCTTCATCACGATTTATCAAACATGTCATGCTCTTAATTTGTAAGCCATCCTCTTCATCATCATCCTCGGATTCAACACTTGCATTCTCATCTTCTATCGCCACACCTGTGGAAGGCCTTATATCTTGATCGGGAGCATTATGATTGAAGTCACTTGAAGTCCTCACAAGCGAAGGACCGGTCAAGTATTGTGACCATGTCCATCCCATGTCCCGTTGCGGAGATAAAAAACTGGTCGAGTCAACTTCAAGATCCTCCAACATGCGAGAGTAGACTCCATCCTAATTCACCACTTTACCCAAATTTCTATGATGCTTTTCAATAAATATTTCCATCAAATGCTTCTCGTCATTCAATATTCCAATGAGACCCATATCGTAGTGACTTGAGATTTGAATGCTGCTTATTCTGTTCCCCGTAACGGGATAATTGCAAATCATGTTGAGGTGATACTCACGTGGATTGGTTAATATAAGTTTGAGTAAGTAATTAACCAATCCATCAAAAGTACATGATTTGGATATAAACTACGGTTTCGTTTCACCTCCTTCATATATAGGCATATTATTCTCGAGATAGTTAATCTTCCCATCATACGAGTAAAGGATTACAATTCGATTGCTCATTGTTACCTCGAGGAGTAAAAATTCCAATATCAAATAGTATTACACGAAAAACACAAAAATATTATTTACAATTAAATCTCCTAATATCAATTTTACGCATCCATAATTTTTACCATAGTTCAAACCTTAATATTTTCATTTCCTAATTTTTATAATTCCCTAATTTAAATAATTTAAACAATATTCACTTTTAAAACTAAAAATAATACACTAATATTTACAATTTTCCTAATTTCCCATCTAACTTCATATACAAATTTCTTTATTTTTCCTTCACAAATTGCATAAATAATTCAAAAATTATTTCAAAGTCTAAACTAAAACAAGTTATTATGATAAAATAGCGAGAATATGTAAAAGTTTAGGAGAAGAAACAAAAAAGTTTAAAGATTTTACCAAAAATTTGATGAAGCCCTAAATTTAAATTCCGACGAATTCCAGCGAAATCTGGTGATTTTCGGCCCTCGAGGAGGTCGGCAGTGATTACAAGTGATCGGAGACCCTCATCGGCGGTGACGGGGATGGGGCAGCGATGAATCTAGGGTTGGGAGGAGAAAGGGTGTGGAGCAGAGAGTGAGAACGAGACGGGGGGAGAGAGAGAGAGCACGGGAGGGGGGGGGGAGAGAGAGAGAAGAGTTCACGTGAGAAAGATATAAAGAAACTGGGTGAGTGGGGCCCCTCAACTTCACAATATTTCAAATCCCGTGAAGTTGCAACCAAAAGTCCCGCTAAGTTTGCTTGTATGTTCATATGGCTTGGTCTTTTTCATGATTAGGGTGAGTGATTAGCGACTAAACTTCACGGGATTTAGAATCTCGTGAAGTTTTTGAGATTTATTTTTCGACCCACAAAGAACCGGCTAAACCCTGGTCGAAAATGGTAATTAAATCTCAAAGGGGTCAAATTTTAAAAATAAATTTCTAAAATGGTCTATTTTGAAAATTTATCCTTTTGGTTAGTTTGTTTAATGGCAATTAGAAGACTAATTTGGTTTTTCACGTGAACTATTAGTGGTAATGAAGTAGGTGATATTTTAACCATGGGGAGTGTTTGCTTGTTAGTTACGCATTTGAGAGGTCAAATTGTTGGGTGTTTTCTCTTGACTTAAATTGGGGAAATTGTGCTTTTACTTCTAAAAAATATGGGACAATTAGAAGGAATAAATTGTACGCTTTAAATTTTCTAACATGGACTTCCAAAAAAGCTTCTAACTTGGAAATCTAAATCTATACTATTTATGAGAGAGAATATGAGTACTAAAACTTTTGATTCTCTATTTCGTCCCTTTCAATTTTCATAATTCCTAACCTATTACTTCTATAAATATTGTTATTAGTTTTATAAATTATTATTTTTGTAATTAATCAAATCTTTCTTTTTAACCACAATCATTTGGTTTCTTAATAAATGCTTTTTTATTAAGGCAGCTGAAAAGGCGCGCACGATCTTTGATTAAAGCATCAACAAGAAAATTTTTAAACGCATCGATCCTCCTTTTTTTCCCCTTGACTTCTCACTTTCTCTCTTCAATGGTCGACGAGGCCTCGACCGTCTACTCACCTAACCACTGCTGAATAATGAGCTCGAGCAATTGAAGAATGATTCTCTACGTGATCTGTCCAACTCAAGAGAACGACCTCTATTCATTTTATTTTTCCTTCAATTCAACTTATTTCTGTTTTGTTTTAGGTACTGCTCTCTATTACTAGGCAAGGGTATTGCTCTATCTATTTCCTCCTTAAAATCTAGGATCTCTCGTTTATTTTATTTATTTTTATGTAAAGATGTTATCTTTTGTTTGGTTTATGGGCAAATGTGGACTTTTTGGGAGTCTTGTTTATGAAATTTTTTCTTTTTGTGATTTAATATCTGCGATATCAATGGCGCAACTCCTCCCTAGATTATTTCATTCAAGGGATACTATAGAGATGCAAAATGAGTATACAAGTTATGGGTAAGATTGTTGTCCATCACTTTTAATTTCTACTCATTCAAGATTCAAGGCATTTTGGGTTTAACCAACTTAGGATCTAATTTTGTGTATTTTTAATTTTTAAATTAACCAGAATATATGATATGATAAATAAAGAATTATGTAGTATTTAGTTTTATGCTTTATGTATATAAATTCCTTTAACGGCTCTTAATATTTTACATAATCATGCTATAAGGAATATATGTTGTTAAAGTGCGATTTTAAGAGATTGTTGAATTTAAATTTGAAGGTTAGGTTTTGAAAATTTCTATTTTTAAAGAATGTGTACCATTAACGTGAAAGTTATTGGCTAGTTTAGTAACAGAGTGAGGATCTCTAAATGTATTTTATCTTTTCTATAAGTAATAATCACATTTTTATTACAAATTTATACCTTCATTGTCTATTTTATATAAATAAATATACCACGAATAATTATTTTTTCTTAATTTGCAGGTTAATGAAGAAATAATAAATAAAAGCCTAAAAGACTCAAACTCACTGATGTTCTACCATTTATCAAGCCTAAATATGAAAACAAAAGAAGACCCAAGAAGAGACAATGATCCATGAAGAAATTGGGTCAAGAAATTAATAAAGAAACTAATCTGCAGCTAACCAATCGATCAGCCAACCGATTGGCCAATCGGTCGGCCAACCGATTGGTCGACCGATTGGTCAACCGATTGGTGAACGGCAATTACAGATTTGTGGCTGGATTTTAATTCCTTTGTTACCAAGTTTCATCTAAGGGTTCTCCTTCATTACTGTAGGCTATAAATAGAGGGGTAGAGTGGGGGGTTCGAGTGTGAAATATTTTATAAAAACTCTTTTTGGAGAGGAGGGTTACTCTTAATTGAGAAGACCTTCTAAATTGTAACTTTTTGTTGCAATTAATAAAAGAAATATTTTCACCCCTTCATAATTTTCTTTCTTCTCTTTGTCCAAGGATGAAAAGAGGATGAAGATGAAGAAATGAATATGTAGGTTTATGTTTTTCTTTTCTTATCTTATTTTCTTATTTATTTTAATGCTTTGTAGGGTATATTTACATTTATGTCTTTACTTTCATGTCATATTTTTACTTTGTAATATAGATTTATTTTCTTGCCAATAGTTTAGATTGTTTTTATTTATTCTCCTTCTCATTTTATTCTCTTTCATCCATATTTTTATTTCTTTGTTTCATTTTCTAAAGATGTGGAACTAAACTCTTGTAGGAATTCTGAATTGTATGAAACTAGTATTAATCTCCTTATAATTTATGGATTATTATCTTGAGCTTAAATGAACATGTTTAGGATAATCAACTAGAGAACTAATTGATAGAAGAAAAATTAGATAATCTTTACTTGCTTTGAATAGTAGGATAGAGTATACTAATAAATTCTAGAATTACTATCTATTTGTTATTCTTTTCATGAGTATTAATTATGCTTGGATGATAATAGGATAGGTTATGCTTGCTTTAAAAGTGGTAGGTTAGGCTATACTTAATAAATCTAAAGTAAAATGTGATAAAAAGAGAATAGTTTAAGAATTTATAAGTGGAATTAGTTAGTGGATTTAATTCTAGATTTCTCATATCTTTAATTGAATCCTCCATCTTTACTTTCTTCATTTTCATCTTTATTCTCAATTTTTTTCTTGATTTTATTTTCCACTCTCTCTTAATCTTGTTTTAATTTATTCGCACATGTTCACATCCACTCTTTATCTTCTCACTTTCATTCTCATTTTATTTTTATTTGCACTCAATCACAAACACTCTCTAATCTCTCCACAACCACTTTCATCATATTTCACTCCTGATTGTCACACACACAACATAAGAACCGAATTTGATTAACTCCTACAAACACCTTCCTCATGGGATCGATAACTTTTTATACTACAACTTGATGGTTGTATACTTGTAACTTTGGGATCACATTTATTTCCTATCAAGTTTTGGCGCCATTGCCGGGGAACGGTGCTTAAGTAGGTTTTTTTTTCTATTTTGGTTCTTTAATTTGTGTGTTTTCTTGTGAAGGAACCACTTGGAGCTTGAAGATTAAGAGTTGAAAATTGAAAATTGAAGAATTGCCTTTAAAGAGGCTAGGATGTTTTTGCATGGGTAACTTCTTCTTCTAGTATTTTTAATTTCACCATTTAGTTAGTTTCTCATAACTAGAGACAATTAGGATTTAAAAAAAAATTTATTTTTGTCAACCATAATAAAATTCACCCTCCACTTGGACATTTACTAACAAGATAATAAATTCAAACAAGAGCTCTATTTCTCACATTTGTTTGATTGTTTACCTTAATTAAAAAAAAATTTTATTTTTGCATCATTTTGTAGTTGCTTTTAATTTCTAGGGTGGCATTGTAGATAATAGTAGGAATTCACTAAAATGATTTGTGCATCTTGATTTGACACTCACTTGAAAATATTCTTAAGGGCAAAACCCATTAATCAAGATAAGGTGAGGGATTTCATCACCCTTCCCTTAGGCCACAATTCACTAATTCCTCACTATACAAACACAAGCCTTTTAAAATTCATTAGACGTTGGCCTCTAAGGATTCGAGCTCATTAAGGAATAAGAAATCTTTAAGTGAACCGGTTCAAGTTTACTTGAATCAGTTGGTGTCTAAGGCAAGGTTTAGGGGTTGCATAAAGCGCTCCGTAAGGAATGAGGTACTTAATTGATATTTGATCTCCCTCTAGTATATCCTTTCCTGGCTAACTGACCGAGTAAACTTCGATCTTTTTACTAAAAGAGTTTTTGGTTAGAAGTTGACCTAGTTGAGTCTAGTCTTAACCCTAGAGTTTAAAGTGATTGAAAAGTGATTGCATTGATTTGCTTTAGTTAGTTATTCCTTTTCCTTTTTCTCATCATTGTTTTATTTTTTAGTTTTTTCCCCTCTAAAAAAACTAACTTTTGTTTTTCTTAAAAAAATTATAAAAAGAATTTATTTTGGTGTATGCAAACTTGGATTAGAGATAATACCAATCGTTTAATCCGTGTTGATTCATCTTTTGAGACTAACAAAATGGCCAATCCTAATTCACTTGTTCTTCAAGATGTGTGTTACCCAATTAGGAATGCAATCCCATATTGCATTAAGCTCCCCAATGTCAATGGAACTAATTTTGAGCTTAGACAACATTTCAAAAACATGCTCCCAAAATTTCTAGGAGTAGAATCTGAAGGTGCATATATTTTCATCTCCAAATTTGAAGAAGTTTTTCTCATGATTAAGATGAGGGACTTATCCGAGGATGCGATCAAGCTTCGATTTATTCCTTTTGCCCTTAAGGACAAAGTCAAAAAATGGTTGTATAGCTTACCTATAAATTCTATCTCAACTTGGAATGAATTTGTCACCATTTTTCTGAAGAAAATTTTCTCATCCATAAAATGGTTAAGCTTAGAAACAGCATCATGAAATTTAAAATTATCTCGGGAGAGCCATTCTAGAAGTATTTTGATAAATTTAATGATCTTCTTATCAAATGTCCTCACCATGGTCTTGAGAAATGGCAATTTTGCCAATATGAAGGATTAGATTATTCTTCAAAAACTTTCTTAGAATCAATGTGTCAAGGGGATTTCATGAAGAAAAATACCGATGAAGCCTTGGATTTTTTAGAGAGTTTATCTGAGAAAATCATGCAGTGGGAATACCGTGATGACTTAGTTTCATTAGTTCCCCAAACCAAATCCAATGGTCTTTCCTTAGAGTCAAACATAGCCTCTGAAGCAAAGATGGCTACCATCATGCGTATGTTAGAAGCTTTAGAAATCAAAGAACGAGCTCCAACTCAAATCAATCAAGTTTCTGCCTCAGGTTGTCACAACTGTCTTTCTCCATCTCATGTTTTAGAGGAATGTCTTCTCTTAGGAAACAATCAACCACTAGGACAAGTCAACGCTGTGTTCCAGCATCCCAAGAATGATTTATTTTCTCCAACTTACAACCCAGGTTGGAGGAATCACCCGAACTTTGCATGGAATCGGAGAAACTACTTCGGAAATTAAAATTTCACTTCCTCTTCAATCCAACAGTTTTCTAGGGGAAACGGAGTTCTTTTCGGTTCTCAAACCAATTTTCAATAACCAAATCTGCCATATCCAAATCAGTCTCCTCATCATCAATCTGTAAATCATTCTCCTCTAAACTCTTATCATGATAAACGTTTCAATGTTTTAGAAAAGGGTTTAGAAATCATAATTAAAGCTTCTACGCAAACCACCAACTTGTTGACTCAAACATCCAACACTTTGAATTTCTCTATGCAATCAATCAGACAAATTCTCAATTCCAACACTCAAGTCATAGCTAGATTAAAAATCCAAATTGGATAACTAGCTAGTGCTCTGAGTGAGAGAGAAAAAAAATATTTCGGCGTCAACCCGTGACCGACCCTAAGGACACGGGATCAAGTTCATCCTACCAAGCTCAAGTGAATGCAATTCATTCACTATAGTCAGGAAAATAAGTTGATAATCAAGTTAGAATGCCTCCAAGTGAAACTCTTAAACCAGAATAAATTTTCTCTCCTTCTGATGATTCTATTCAGCAATCACCCACTTCCAATAACCAAGAGCCTGAACTCGAACCTAAGCCTAACTTTGATAGGTTTAAACCAGTCGCTTCCTTCCCATATAGACTCAGACCTAGGAAATACTCTTCTCAGGTGGAGAAAATCTTAAAAACTTTTAAACAGGTTAAGGTCAACATTCCTCTCTTAGATGCAATTGAACAAATCCCTTCTTATGCAAAATTTTTAAAAGATTTGTGCACTAAGAAAAGAGCAAGAAATGTTCTAAAGAAGTCTTTCTTGCTGCCAATATTAGTGATATACTCTCAAAGCCCATACCTTTAAAACATAAGGATCCGGGTTGTCCCATCATCTCATGTGTCCTTGGAAATACCCCCATTGATAAGGCACTTTTAGACTTAGAGGCCAATGTCAATTTGCTTCCTTATTCAGTCTACCAATAATTAGGTGTAGGAAAACTCAAACCACTAAGATGTACCTAACAGTTAGCTGATAGATCTGTCAAAGTCTCCATGGATGAGATAGAGGATGTTTTGATTAAGGTTGGGGATTTTATTTATCTAGTAGATTTCATAGTTTTGGAAACACACCATATTTCCAATCCTAAAGGACAGATACCAGTCATTCTAGGAAGACCGTTCTTAGGCATTTCTAATGTTTTAATCAATTATAAGACTGGTCAAATGAAGCTATCCTTTGGGAATATGACTGCTGATATCAATATTTTTAATACAGAGAACCAGCCAACTAATCAACATCTAGAAATAAATTACCTTTAGGAGGTAGAAGAAGAAAATGAGTCAAATCTAAGTTTTGAGAAAATCTTTGGTGACAAACTGCAGATTTAGAGAAATCAGATCAGGTTTTATAACGATAAAACTGTGTTGAATACATGCTTCTTTGATCCAATTTTGAAGAACTCTTTATGATGAACTTAGATTTTGGAAGATGAACAAGAATCAAAATTTCAAACCTCAAACATAGATTTTTGTTTGAGAAAATTTTAAAGAAGAATTGGTTGGACAAACTTTTGTTAATAAGGAATCTAAGTTCAAAATGCATAACACCATTGATACCTACCTTCAATTGTTGTAAAAATCATTGAAAATCTTAGAATGTTCTGAATTTAAGCACATCATTGATTATATCATTTTGAATTTCTTTAAAATTTAGGGTAGAATTTTTAGCAATAAGGTAGGATTTGATGTAGAATATGAATTTTTCATATTTAATCCTTCATTCTACATCTTTACTTTTTGTCTCATAATAATAAAAGAATTTATTCTTCTCTCATTTGAGAGTTTCTTGCTCTTTTGCAAAAGAAAAAGGGAATAAAAAAAGAATAAAAAAAGGAAATGAAAAAAGAAAAAAAGAAAAAGAGAAGACTAAATTTTGACTTTATACTCCTCATACCAAAGGTAATTGCAGATTTTTCATTGTTCTAGGTCGACGAACAAATGTAAGTGCTTTAATTTTTATCTGCTTTACTTTGTGCATTATAGAGTTTGCATTAAAGAAAATGCAAAAATTTAGGTGTGGGGTGGGGATTAGTCATTTTATCTTAGTCATTTTTCCACTTTTTCTTACCATTTATGTCATTTTTTTACTCTTTTCATAAAAATATTGTCACTTGCCAACTTAATAGAGTTGATTAATAATTGATCTATTTGATAAAATTTAAATTTTCTAATCATTAGTTAGTTTTATACTCAAGTTTGCCTTTTATGATAACTCCAAATAAATTTCTTAAGAAATAATTTTCAAAGTACTATACTTCACTTAAGTCTTAACTTAGACTTTTAATTAAAATAATGAAATTTTTGCGTGCTTAACTTAGAGTTGAAAATAATTTGTCAAGTTGTCTTGATCTAAATATTTTTCAGATATATATATATATATATATATATATATATATATATATATATATATATATATATATATATATATATATATATATATATATATATATATATATATATATATATATATATATATATTGTTATGGTCATAACCACTAACCGGTGATTAAGGGGAAAAAACGAGACACTGACACGGATAAACGCTTGTCTGTCAACGAAAACAGACACGAGCCTCCGCGCCCGACCCACAAGGCGGCCGACACTTACCAACCCCGCCATGGTCCAATAAATGGCTATCACCATAGCCGACGCGAGAGGCAGTGCAAGTCGGCCCATCAACAACTCTCTCCTGCGGAGGGCGCGAAAGGCGGTAACGGTCGTCCGCCCTGCTGATTAATTGCTTTGGAGCCATTTCACGTCGCTCGTCCCATCGGACGACGTGGGGGCGACCAGCTATCATCTTCCAACCGCTAGCCTGCTCGGACGACGCGAAAGGCGATGCTAGTCGTCCTCCCAACCCGTCATCCATTATAGCCCCGTCCTACCAATTGTCGGCCTTTCCCAACGATGCGAGGCTGATTTAGACCCTCTTCCGGCCACTGTCCCGGGGGCGGCAGCGGCCCTGGTCGTCCCTTCCAGTTGATTACCTCGAAGAACGTCCCGAGAGGCCGAGCGAGTCGGCCACCCGGCCTCAAATCCCACCTACCTCATCTTGCGTGGCTTCCTCCACTCAAACGACGGTTATACGGTACTCGAGCCCATCAGCATCGCATTAAATGCGCTGACAGCCCCATAACTCCCCCATCTCTCACGGTATTTAAGGCACCTTGGACCCATGCAGCTACAGGCGCCGTCAATCCCATCCCATTAATGGCGAATAGACCACACTAACCCTCAAATTACCCGCAATTTGACACCTGTAAAGGCTAGCCACCGTAGCAGACAGAGAGATGCTCAGCCAATCACTGGCTCACACGTGGAAGAGAGGGCTGACTCAGCAATGGTTTCTTAGCCAACGGAAAGACGAAAATACCCCCGCAACCCTTGGTATAAGTAGCAACGTGAACATCAAACCAAGTAAGTGATCTTTTTTGAGTGAATTCCTGCTCCATTAGATTATCTCCCTCTCTACTAACTTGACCGTCGGAGGAACCACCGAAGATCCCAACTCCACCTCTTCCACAGGTCCCTCTTTCTGCTGTAGGCGAATTCCTTGACTGGAATCAGCGTCACTGGGCATTAGGAGAGAAGGCGGACTCCGCTCCCTTAAAAGCTAAACTCACTCGAGGTTAGTGACTGTGATTATATACATCAACATATATATATATATATATATATATATATATATATATATATATATACATATACATATATACATATATATTAAAAAATCTAACTTTACAAAAGAAGAGTCACGAAAAATAGACATCAATTAAAATTCTCTTAAAATCCAAGGTAGTTCTATCTTACTAAGCCTAAGTTGACCGAGTAATTAAGTCTAAGGAGTATTTTCATGTTTAATGACTTAAGCCCGATTGGATTGGGATTCATTGACCCAAAACTCATTAAATGGTCACTTAGAAAGCCCACCAAGAAGAACAAAATGATCACCAAGAAATAAAGAGTTAAAAAATATTTATATACACTAATAATGTTTTTATATATATAGTTATATTTGTATATATGTTCTTTAAACATAAATTGATTAAAAGACTTGAAAATTGTTAAAACAAAGAGTTAGCATGTTCTTCTCAAAACTTTTAAATTAAATTTCTAAGTTAGACTTAGTTTTGTATACTTACAATAAAAAGATTTTCTAAGAGATTTACCTTGGAGTTATATATAAAAATATTTTCTTGAGTATTAACTAACTTCAATTAGAATGTTTAAATATATCAAGTAAATTAATTGTTCATAAACTTCTTTAAATTGGCAAGTTGACTGAATTTTGTGGGTATATTCACTGCAAACCCTTATGAGACTATAACTCATCCACTAAGGTAACCTAGGGTTTAAAGGCTTGTTGTATATGCTAAATATAACGATTCCTCTGAAAGTGAGTTAGAATTTTCTCTTTCTTTCTCTTTTAATTTTTTTCTTTACTAGAGGACTAGCAAAAGTTTAGGTGTGGGGGTATTTGATAATCATATTTTTATTATAATTTTATGCCCTCATCATCTATCTTATATAAATAAATATACCACTAATAATTATTTTTATCTTAATTTGCAGGTTAATAAAAAAATAATGAATAAAAGCCCAAAAGACTCAAACTCCCTGATTTTTTATAATTTATTGAAGCCCAAATATGAAGACAAAAGAAGGCCCAAGAAGAGACAATGATCCATGAAGAAATCGGGTCAAGTAATGAATAAAGAAACCAATCTGCCACTGACCAATCGGTCAGCCAACAGATTGACTAATCGGTCGGCCAACCGATTGGTCAACTGATTGGTGAACGGCAGTTACAGATTTGTGGCTGAATTTTAATTTATTTGTTGTCAAGTTTCATCTAAGGATTCTCCTTCATTACTGTAGGCTATAAATAGATGGGTAGAGTGAGGGGTTTGAGTGTGAAATATTTTATAAAAACTCTTTTTGGAGAGGAGGGTTACTCTTAATTGAGAAGACCTTCCAAATTATAACTTTTCATTTCAATTAATAAAAGAAATATTTTCACCCCTTCATAATTTCCTTTCTTATCTTTGTCCAAGAATGAAAAGAGGATGAAGAAATATTTGAAGTCTTCTGGATGGAATCAATTCTTAGACCTTTTTTGGGTTTAAATCTGCCAATTAGTTTGACAAATGATACTAAAAACTAGAAAGTCAAGTACATGCCTCCTGTTAAACGAAGATTAGGACATACATAGTTTCTATCTTTGAAATAACTGGTTAATATAGAATATAAATTATTTGGTTTTCTACTTATTCCTATCTAGCTATCCCTTCTAATGTTAAGACATGCTCTTTTAGTTTGTACTTTGTACTGTAATGTTCTGGGATTCAACCAGTAATTTATTCTGACATGTCAGATATTCCCTTTTCATATGAACAAGCAATAAGTTGTAGTAATTTGTTAGTTGGATTTGTGGCTGGCACAATTTTATATATGTAGCAGCTTCTGCTGAAAACATCCATCCCTTTTTATTTAGATTTTGTGAGAATGGCAGTCTTTGTCACCTATCAGTTTGCATGGCCTTGTACTTCCCGCTCTTTTATCCTTGATTTATACCTTTATCCTCTACATTTGACTTGATGCTATAAGAATATACATCTTCCATGTAACAATCATTTTGTATGTTGCCTTTTTGGTATCAAATCTGACGTGTGGCCATGATTTTCAGTAATAAACATCTACATGCTATAGCAGGAAGTGCAATAGTCTAAATTGTGATAGGTTGAACTCTTTTTGAGAGCACAATGTGAGGCGCGATAACCATCATTCATGTGTAAGAATTGAAAAAAAAAGAGATAGCTTTGGAAGCAATGCTCTAATTATAGAGTGTTCATATGGTAGGGTGTATTTGTAAATTTCTCTATTATATATTATGGAGCAAACTAGAGATTAATTTGTACAATAAAGATTTG